>JACMIF010003944.1:0-13369 GCA_014805445.1 Diplogasteroides magnus | reverse complement strand
GGTCTAGTATATACATGAAAAATTTCAGAAGTTTTCGAAAACTGAGAGCTGAGATATCAGAGAAAGGAGAGTGGACGGAAACTTATTATCGATACTGTACCTTCAGTTATTGAAGCGGCATATTGTAATTCTGGAATTTTATCCATTTTTAATGTCGCAGATGAAATAAATGCCAAGTTCATAAATAATCAATGCTTATGAGTTGTTGTTGTTGTTGTCTTGGTCTTCATCACGGTGAAACTTCTGTGTTCTTGTGCGATAAATTAATTAGTTCTACTCCTAAATGTGACATGGACCGTTCAATCAATTCTGAGAACTGAACATTGAGTATTACTGTAATCGTGTTTCAATCTGCTGACGTTACATGTCATTACAGTCACATGTTACATGGAATATCTGTTATTATAGAGAAAATCCAATAGCTCACATAAATACGTAAACGAAAAACAAAAATTGCATTGGAAAGTTTGAGGCAATCGCTTACAGTAAGAAAAAATCGACCGCTCTTCAGACTGCATGTCAAATGCGTGAATGAGACAGACCGGGCGAGCCAAGCGGAAGCTTGAAAATGCCCCAAACTACCGCTGAGTGGTAGTTTCATACTGCGATTTTTAGTGGTAGTCTTAACTGCGGTAGTATTTTTTCTGTGTGCGACGTACCTTGAATCGTAGAGGTCCCACGGGAGGATGGGCAAATGGAATTCCGAGGAAGACATCGGCAGATCCTGGAGGACATTGAGGATAATGTAGAAGAAAGTTGACAACAAACCCGTATAGAAAGAAGTGGGATCATTTCCGAGATCCACATGATATCCAACAACAGTTCCCTTTGCAGTTGTCACCTGAATCTTCTCAGTGTCCTCACTTCTGTTTGTTAATTGATTACGGTACCTGCACTGGAGACTGCGCTCTGATCTGCCAACCAAATGCAATGAGAATCGTGACCACGAAGCCACGCATTCTGTGAAATGTTTATATACTCTAACAATAAAGAGACAGCCACATGCGAAATAGGGGCTCAAAATCGGGAAATTGTTGCCATTCTTCTCCGCGCGGTTGTCTATGAGGAAATGAGACAATCACGCGGCGGAGCATAATGACGACCGTTTTTGAACCCCTGATACGAATAAGAAATCTCGTCTATCATCGGGTCACGAAACCATTTATAAGCGGACATTTCCCTCGTAGATAACGGCTTATCACGAGATGAAACCTTTTCATGGACTTGGCACATAACACGCTTACATTCTGTCAATCCGCCAATGAATGAAAGTCAGTGATCGTTTGTTGACTTGAGTTCCTGTCTCGTTGTGAATAGATCATTTTTTACGGAATTATTTATTGACTAGCGGATGATGATATGTCTAAGGGGACCGAGGAGATGTTCACCGATTTCAAGCGTTTGTGTCGCCGCTTCATGCAAGCTTAGTGACCGTACTTTCGCTAGTTCTATTACTATTCTGTTGGTTCATCGCCGCTTCAAGTAAACTTGAATCACCTTGAGACGAGTGGTTTTGTGTTAAGTTTTCTAAACTGGCATTCGTCTAATTTTTTTCTGAGTTCGATAGGCACCCGAGTGGATTAGACGATTGCAGTTTGTACTCGGAGTGCTTCTCATACGATTCGTCGATAAAATACTTGTGTGTGTAAATCGACGGGAGACGATTGGCTTCGTATATGTTCAATTCAGGTAATCAAACAATTATATTTACTCCAAAATAGGGTAGGCAAAGCGACACCGCGTCTCGCGATACAATAGTGTCGCATGAGTATCGCATGGAAAGTGTCACATTCGTATCGTATCGTTCGACGGGAGCGGCACAGTGTCGCCCCCATGAAAAACCGACACTTTGTTTCATTTTTCCTTTATTTCTCTTTTTTATCATTTCTGCTTGTTCACTCTAAAGCTTGGATACATTTTCACACCCGTACTGTGCTTTCTAGGCTTTCGCATGAGCTTGCTGGACCTCATATGGATTCAATGTGCACCTCGCTGAGGTCATCTCTTCAGTACTGTCTCCAAATAATTTACAGTCAGGAAAAGGAATAATTTTCCTCTGAGGCGAGTTCGAACTTGCCAGCACTGGCTTCTGCAAAGAACTTCTTTGGGGGTGAAAGACAAGAGCGCCATCGTCATTGGCGCCATGCTGGTGAAATGGACACATGCACCGTGTGCAAAGCCGAAAACGATGGCGCATCTGCCGGCTTTACTATTAGGTGCAAACGACCAAGGCGATCACCTGTGAAAAGGCGGTCGTCAAATAGCAGGTGACCTATACCGTTTCCATCGTCGGTAATGTCTAAGGATCTCCTTGGAGAGAATATGCATCTAAAACACTGTCGGAATGAAAGTCTCGCAGAGATTTGGAATGCAGATCGCTTGTGATAGATCATATGGTTTTCGAAAATATGAACCTGTGCGCGTCCTCAGCGGGGTTGTCTATCGTATGCAAGTACAGGACCAATTGCCGCGAATTAGTTTCTTAAACTGATTAAAAAAGTATAGAATTAAGAGAAAAAATCTGCACTCTCCAGGGGAGTGGCGGCAATGAAAATTCAAACTGTAGCAAGGGTCTTGAAATTTGGTGTGGGTATACCCCTAGGTACTGTAAGTACACCACATAATTGGGAAACGGCTCCCGACCTAATTGCCGGTTCCGGCCACAGAAATAGGTCAAAATTTCGAAAAATCATAACTTCGTTCAAAATGAAGCTACGAACTTATTGAACATATATTTGTGATCGACTCTGCGAGATCTTCAAAAAAGGTCCCGCGAAGCATTTCCGTATCTCTACTCCTAAGCCCACTTTTCGAGCACCCCATTCAGGTTTTCCACTTTTTAAGTATGAAGACGGCGTCGCGCCATGAGATGAGCTATTCACAATGTTCCTTGTATTACCACCAAACAAATGTTCAACTTTGATTCCCAAAAATAGTTGCCACTCTTTGTCAGAAAAGGTGATTTTTCGGTCTGACTGACTTTGGACCATGATACGGGTATCATGGTATGAAAAATCCATGATCATGGATCTGCATGGGGTATACTTTTTTGCAGTGCCCACCACACGTGGTGATTGCACAACTACAAGGATGGGCCAATTGTACCTCTCTCGCTTTAGAGATCTCACAAACTATGGTTACCATTGTTTTTTTGTCGAAAAATGAAATCTGAAGAAGTGCGGGGTTTAGTATCAATTTTTGAAGAATATTTTTTGGGAAGTTTTTTAACGCCAACCTGAGCTTCTGAAGAAAATTTTGAACCAGGTTATGATGATTTGAATGATTTTTCGAAAAAAAACGAGTAAAACCCATAACTCGATTCAAAATTGATTTCAGATGCTCAGGTTGGCGTTAAAAAAACTTCTCAAAAAATACTCGTCAAAATTTGATACTGAAACCCGCACTTTATCAGAATTCATTTTTCGACCAAAATAATGGTAACCATAGTTTGCGAGATCTCTAAAGCGAGAGAGACACAATTGGCCCATACTTGGTAGTTGTGCAATCATCACGTGTGGTGGGCAAAAAAAAACAAGTATACCCCATGCAGATCCTTGATCATGGATTTTTCATACCATGATACCCGTAGATCCTTGATCATGGATTTTTCATACCATGATACCCATGGTCCAAAGTCAGTCAGACCGAAAAATCACCTTTTCTGACAAAGAGTGGCAACTATTTTTGGGAATCAAAGTTGAACATTTGCTTGGTGGTAATACAAGGAACATTGTGAATAGCTCATCTCATGGCGCGACGCCGTCTTCATACTTAAAAAGTGGAAAAACTGAATGGTGTACTCGAAAAGTGGGCTTAGGAGTAGAGATACGGAAATGCTTCGCGGGACCTTTTTTGAAGATCTCGCAGAGTAGATCACAAATATATGTTCAAATAGTTCGTAGCAGCATTTTGAACGAAGTTATGATTTTTCAAAATTTTGGCCTATTTCGGTGGCCGGAACCGGCAATTAGATCGGGGGTCGTTTCCCAATTCTGTGGTGTACTTACAGTACCTAGGGGTATACCCACACCAAGTTTCAAGACCCTTGCTACAGTTTGAATTTTCATTGCCGCAGATGTTCTATTATGCCCGAAAAGTAGAGATTTTTTCTCTTAAGAGAGCTCCCTTGTTATAGCTCGAGTTCTGCTATGCCCACCGACCTGAACATGGCGTTTTCATTGTTTCGTTAGAAGATCTTGCCTATGCAGAAGTCTCTCCAAGCAATTAAGCGAAAAATTAATTACCTCTTTTTCTTCTTCGCTTCGGACATCTTCTTCCAAGGCCAATCTCCGTCTTTGTGCATTGCACGACATCGAAATGCAGCTTCAACGAAAATGAGTAGTATATGACTTAAACTTCGCATTTAGTTGGTCCGAGATACAACTTCAAATTCACAAACGCCTGAAAGGCATACAGGAAATATGGAAATAATTTTTTTTAAATCATGATTTCGTCTTGTTTCTAATTGTAGAAAATGCGCTAATTCCCCAAGCAATGGTTTTACCTGCTGTAGAGCGTTCCGCCATGTGCACCGATCAAGTTGCAATAATGGCGATGAACAAGCTGCATCGTATTCAAGTCTTCGGTTCTCAGGAAAGGGAAGAGGTGAAGATGCATATCGTCCGGAAGTGTATTCATTAGGGTGGCGCGAATGGGAGGGTTCCCATTCATGAACGAATAAGACCGCGCTCATCACGAGTAAGAGCGAAAAATGAAGAAGAATGAATGGGATCCCAATGATGAATGGGATCCCAATCATCAATGAGATTTCATGCGTTTTCTGTTTATCACAGCGACCTCAATCACTATTGTCGAAAATTACTTCCCCATGTCTATATCTAGTGAAAGTAGAAATAGCAAAAAAAGCGATCCTGCAAGGCATCGTCCTCTACATTCAGCTCCGCTTTCTCATTGTCAGAAGATATGTGTTATGAATAAATTAATCAATTAATCAGTTCAAAAAGATCATCGATAAATTTGAGCAACTTTTAGAAATGTTAATTATAAAAAGAAAAAGCTTTCCAGTGATGATCGATGAATGTGATCTAGGGCGTCGCTGATGGTCACCGGGACCGATTCGGAACCGGTGGGGTTAATGAATGAGTCACTAGTGACCGCGTTTACAATGCAAATGATTCGGAACTCCCGGTTCCGAAACGGTTCCGAATCACATTCGGAACTGATTCAACCGGTCGTTGCAATAGCAATGAGAGAATAAAACACCGCTATGTAGAAAACATATAGAGAAATGAATTCATCAGTCCGAATGGCGCAGTGGATAAAGCACTTGCGTAACAATTAGCGAATGCGGTTTCTACACCCAGCTCGTTTTTGTTGTACCTATTATGCTATTTTAGTATTGAACAAACCAATGATATATCGCCATTTTCATTATCCATCTTGAAATATTCAAGATGACTATCAATAAAACATAAGCAAACATATTTTGATCTGAAAACTTATTGATTGGCCATCATGTAATCCAAAAAAATGAATGAAATATTAACGGAAAATCCGCAAACATGTGAAAAAGCTCTAGTCCTACCACAGCTTGAGAGTGTTCGCTTGCAAAAAACGCATCAAAATATCTAATATTTGTGAAAATGTAGAAAAATGTGCCGGTTCCGAATCAGTTCCGAATCGTTTCGGAACTCCCGCTTCCCCTGCCTTCATTTTCATCAGTCCTTCGGAACCACGCGGTCTCATTCATTCTATGCGGGAGTTCCGAGATCGGTCACCATCAGCGACACCCTAATGGGATCCTATTAGGGTGTCGCATGCGAGTCTTTTAGTGCATTCGTCATGTCTCTACTCTCAGCGGTGCGGTTGTCTATAAATCGCAGTGACAACCGCACCGCTGAGAGTAGGGACATGACGAATGCACTAAAAGACTCGAATGCGACACCCTAGATCCTATTGATGATTGGGATCCCATTCATCATTTGGAATCCCATTCATCCCTCTTCATTTCTCGTTCTTCCCGGGAAGAGCGCCGCGTTCATTCATGAATGGGATTCCCAAGCGCCAACCGCGCCACCCTAGTATTCATCAATCTGTTCATAGCTCAGTTTGAAATATTTACGCAATCGCGGGATTCTTTGGCAGGAAAAACTATTAGTATTTGAATGTCAAAACTGGTGTTAATTTAATTATATAATAATTTGGAAGGGCAACACATTACGGCAGAAATTCGAAACGTGAACAACTAGGAATCAATATGATACAATCGAAATATACTGACAAATGCAGGGAGAATCGAGTGATAAGCCCGACGTCTTGAGTCAACACAGTGTTCAGTGATAAAGTTAGTCTATTTATAGACTATAAATAGACTAACTTGCATTTGTCAGTATATTTCGATTGTATCATATTGATTCCTAGTTATAAATTATAGTGATGGTAAGTGTATTTTGGACTGAACGGTGCCTCCAAATTCATCTCATAGATATTTTGAAAGAACTAAAAGACCCGAATTTGTGCAGCATCATCAACAGCATATTGGGACTGACGAGACCCTTTTCTCGGTTGTCTAGGAGTTTGGGAGACAGGAATGTTTATTCTAGTGAACAAACAACATGAATATGAAATCACGACTACTCTACACAATAATAAATACTGATGCGATAACCACTATGATAAACTGTGAAAGAGAGAAGAATTGTGCACTTGCATCTCCTTCATCCTCATCTCCAGTCACCTGAAATCTTTGTATTCTGGAAGAAGAACAAGTCGCACTCACCCAATTCTGTCCTTCCATGTGTCTGAGATGGTCACAAGTAAGGTACTTCTCGTATTCCTTCTGAATGCGAGGCACATATTCTCTCTCCAAGTATTCCCTCCACATCGGGTCCTCTGTCTCTTTAGGATACTCTCCCAATACTGCGGGCACCACCTGTAACATGATCATTGTGTGGCTACAATTGATTCAGAGAACATCATGTGGTGAACTTCATAATATTCGTTCTATTTTGTCAGTCTCGGAGAATCAGAAAGTGTGAACATTCACCCTTTTTCTGTTCACTGTCCACTAGGGGTCGCAGTTCGGAAAAAGTGCAACTTTTCTGTCTCTTCACATCGGCGACTGATCCTCTCTCGTTCGTCATAGATAACCGAACGGAATGGATGGACAGATCACTATGGCGCACTTTATTTCAATGAATAATACGATCTCTACTGTGTACTCACTCCGTTGAATAGTGTATCTGCTCTGTCATGGAAATGTTCCCTCATCTTGGGAATCTGATTCAATTCCATGTATTCCATTGTCTCTCGTGACGTTACTGGCTCCCAATCATCACGGGGTTTGCTGAAGACGATTATATATTGCAAAAATTAAATAAAGCGGTGACTGACGCATTCTTTGCGAAGTTGGTCCATGCTTCAGCCGCGATATCTGCCATTCTCACATCCTCTGCACGAATAAGATGTTCCTTCTGAGCAGGAATCCAGTAGTACTGATACGCCCACAGAAAACACATCTCGTGACAGTGCGCCGTGACTAAAGAATGAGAATTGATCACTTTCTTATTTTAGAAACAAAACTATGCAGATCTCCGTCTACCCATTTTTGATTAAAGACACGATTAAAATATTCCTCATAGTATGATGAACATACCACTCCATCCATAAGCGGTGACCTGCCAGCAGACTCTCCCTGGATAAGTCCATTCATACACAAATACTTGATCGTTTCCATTATCTACGTAATAATCAATGTTCCTCCGAACCATCGCGTTGATTGCGATGTCTGATGTTGCCTC
Source organism: Diplogasteroides magnus (assembly GCA_014805445.1). NCBI lineage: Eukaryota > Metazoa > Nematoda > Chromadorea > Rhabditida > Diplogasteroididae > Diplogasteroides > Diplogasteroides magnus. The sequence goes on along the minus strand of JACMIF010003944.1, from coordinate 5,609 downwards.
AAAGCCACCCATCACAGGATAATAATACTCAAACTCACCGGAACAAGTAATCGAGAGTACCATGCAAAGTGATCTTCATCACTAGGTCTCTTCTCTCCCAAGTAAACATGCTCAATTATCTTTCCCAGCCAGTCTTCTATTGTGAATAGTTCCCAAAATTTCTTGCCAAGATAAGGAATGAGGAAGTCCGAGGTAAAATTTGTAAGGTTCGCTGGTCCTGTCCCACTGTCAAGCGTGTAGTATTGGGAACCTGAAGACGTGCAAAAGTGAAGAGAAAGGAATTTGAACACAGGATAACCTATCATCGTGGCATATTCATCTTTCGTTATACCAATCATCGATGGGATATTTGGTCTTCTCTCCGCCAATTTACTAGGTTTGTCGGGGAAGAAGAAACCGTCTAACGACAGTCCCCATGCGCCACTATCGATTTCCTGAACGTAAGACTGTTTATGATTAGAGGTTCATTGTAGTATTCACAAAATCAAGCTTGACTAGATCGTGCCACGACTTGTTGTGCAAACAATCGATCAGATACGGTCGATCCTCCATAGAAAGAGTCACATTGCATATCTGAGTGTGAAAGTGGTCCGTTTGCATCAGGATTGCAATTGAATCACCTGTTGAGCTCGATCAATGCTCATGGACTTGTTGGCAAGTTCATAAAACTGCCAACCATTCGATTCAGCGATTGTCTGATCGAAAAGCCCTCAAGCACACATTTCACATTCAGTGACAGATTCTTGAAAACAAACGTTGTGAGAGTGGAGACATCGAGTGTTGGGTGACCGTCGAAGATCCAGAACTCTGTCCAAATATCGTTATCTTGTGCTGATTGCCTCCAAATCTGTTGATCTCTTCGCGAACCCAACGGAGAGCAAGCAACTAAAAATAAATTATGATTATAAGATTTGGAATATGAATAACCTGATCAAATGTTTGCAAATTGGCGGGAAAGTCCATGTCGTATGTGGTGAAATGCCCTGCAGAAAGCATAGATGAATTCGATCTTTTCATCAACAAAATAATTTAGTGGATATTTTGGCAGTGGATGTGAGATCGCCTATACAGACCTAACAATCCCAATCGGTACTGAATGACAACCAGAACGACTCCTCGGGAGATGAAATTACGTGTGACTCCTCTGAATGAGAATACGTCATTTTGCTGCAGGACTACTCACTTGTGTTCATAAAGATGAGCAGATCCAATGGAGTTGCTTCCTCCGTGAATGTAAACCATCACAGGGTACTTCTTCCTCGATTTCACCTACAACGCTTCTTTGCTCTTCATCTGAATCACGCTTACGCACATTTGGAGAAAAGACATTGAGATAAAGACAATCTTCGTCCAATGGCCATTCCGTCATAGATTCGTGTTCTCCTTTCGGGTTTTGGGGGCATGCGGCTCTAAAGTCTCGGAACTTTGCTCCAGAGGATACTTGAATCTGTGTGTTTTGTGATACTAGTGCTGAGGTCTCAAGTGTATCATAAAGGGCTTACTTGTACTCAGTAGCATTGATTCCCTTTCCATAGTCACAAACGGGTCGTGGGAACTGAACGGAAGAAGAAGATACGTTTTTATATGAAACGACAGTTTACCTTGAATCTCATAGATCCGACAGGTGGCTGTGCATAGGGAATACCGAGAAAGACATCGGACTGGCCGTAGTAGAATTGGCCTCCCTTATTGTGAGAACCCTGACTGTAGTGGAATCCTGTTACTTTACCACGGGAGGTATTGACTGTTATCTGAATGTTATTCTAATAAAAAAAAGTATATCTCACAGGAAACTGTATTATTTTCCGAGGAGAATATTTTTTACTGACTCTGCGTAACGAGGAAAAGTCCGACTCGAAGTACCAGGCTGCGGCGAGTCGTGTTGTAGTGAGGATGAACAGAGACACTTGCATAACATCCGGGAATGGCCCTGCTACAATAACAACTTGTCTAGATATTTAACCCGGTAGCGTCATGCATAATCAGTGTGTTTTGCGTGTGATTGTGAGGAATACTGGGTGTAGTACTTCCCCTTCCTGCTCTTGTCCCTACATAATCTGGGAGATAAATTAGCTATAGGACACTTTCATATTGCCCATTTGTGTTCAGAGATTGGCATAACTAGTGCTTCCTGGACAACTTGCTATGAATATCTACTGGTGATGTCCTGCCATCACACTTTATTTCGCCTCCATTGTGGAGGGAGGAAGAGTGGGAGGCAAAATCTGGGGGTGTATGTCATTTGAACGCGATCATTTGAGTCCATTCCCAACGAGCGGCTCAAATGATCGCGCTCAAATGACATCAGGAACACTTCAGGACACTTCTTGCACCACAACCATTATAGAGAAGATGTTCTGAAGTTGCAGAAGACACAAAATCAGTTTAATGTGCTCAATAGTGAATTTTTGCTGTCAGGAATACTGCATTCAACTTCATTATTAATAGATGGTTCAAACATTTCGTCACTTTACGTGTTCCAATATCTTTGAAGCTGTGAAAAATGTAAACATCAAATGCAAAAAATGTAAAAGTAATTTGACACTTATTATGGTAGTGAAGACATCGGTAACAGGATCTCATGCCTATTTTCTACTGCCAATCTTCAAAAATCACAACTTGATATATCTGCTCCAATGCTCGGCGACAAGATGAAATATTCATAGAGCGTACCAACGATACATTAACAATGCGACGAGAAGGAAGGGAAAGGGGTGAGGGACTATAAACAAGGACACAAACTTCTTTATGCGTTGTGCATGTCTGGAGTTTCTTCTGTTCAAAAGGTTTCTTCTGTTGCAACTTTCTTCTAACTATGAACTCTTTGAAGGAGTTTTTAAATGTCGGTTATGGAGCAGAACTTCCTCCCTATTTTTTTGAGGATGCTGGTCAACTCAAAGGTCTGAACACCATATCTAAATATACTATCTCAAAGTTTTCAGGCACGACAGCCGATATGTGGATGTTCACAGCTTTAATGTTGCATTATCGAAACGCCACGTTTCGCAGAATTGGTCGGTTTCATGTCATAATATTTATAGTTGATCAAATGTTCTACGATACTTTTTATTACATTGATCTTTTTGATTAGATTCCGCGAGCGGTTACGCACCCAATACAACAACTGGAAGATTTGATGGGATGCTGGGAAAACTACAGGACGGATCATTGGATGGGGTGATTGGACGATGGAATTTATCCCCCGAAAGAGTGCGATTTCTACGGTATTCGGCGGCTTTTGGATATTCTCAGGTGATATATTGTCATTGATTTTCGGCCATTCACCTCATTTTCATCAGCATTTTTTCATTTGTCAAACTGGTTTTATCCATGCAAAACAATAAGATTTTTGCAGTCAATGATGTACCTGAAGCAAGATGATGATTGGTTCTTTATTGTGAAGAAATATGTTGCGTTTCCTATTCCATTGGTTATTTTGGTGGCAGTTGGACTATTCGTGGAACATTGGTTGGACCCAAGTCACACTTCTTGGCAAAGGTAAGCACCCCTTTAGCTTCATTAAGATTCCCTATCTGCATCTGCAACTACAACAAGTCTACTTTTTATTTCATGCAAGAATTCTATAGAAATCGCATGGATTAACTGCGAAACTTCGTTGGCCCATAGCGAATATTTCCTCAGGATCAAAGATTTACATTAGTAACATTTACAGGCCGTCCGATCTCGTTTGTATCTTCAAGAGTATCATTATATTCGGTCTTCTCAATTATCGCGTACTTTATCACTCAGCTGTGGCCCATTCCGCCCTAGACGAGAAACACAATACCTTGTAGGGGAAACACACGTGAAAACACAATTGTAAGAGTGAATAGTTCAGAAGTATTGAGGGAGTATTCTCACGACTACGCATGGGACAGTCTTCGTTGCTTGTCTCGGCATCTTCTGTTCTCAATGATGAAGAAGTTAGAAATTGGGTTTCTGTATCCACAGTAAAGTGCATTTCTCATTCTTGTAATCAACTCGGAGTTGTTGTCTATAGGCTATAGCTCACTGAGATAATAGCTCCGCGAAAGTTAGACGAATGAGAAATGAACTTTACTACCGATTAAAAACCATAATGCTAATATCACAGGTAATAACATACTTCGGGGAGAACGTTCGAAATGACGCTTCCCGTTTTATTGTGGCGCCAAATAGGACCGAAGCCCTGCTAATGGTGAACATTTGCTATGCATAGTATGCAAGTACGAACGTTTTATTTTCAGCTATGCCGCGACACTTCGAAAATCTACTACGCAAGTGTATCGTTACCTTTCAATGTCATTAATGGTTGCCCTTGTAAGCTACAAAGGTATCGATCTACTAAATCAAGATATGTAACCATATTTAATTTCAGTGTTGAAATAAACATCAAGTCCAGTGATGTTTCCAAGACAATTATTCTGAAAAATGATAACTACGGGTCATACAAACCAACAGCAGCATATTTGAGTCCAGAAACAACAAACCGAAAAACAATAAAAACGCTCAATCAAGTCATTCTTCGTCTGTACAACATTGACCAGGTAAATTCTAGGGATTTGATATCTATTAGGGTGTCCCAAAAGTTCCCGGACTTTTTCGATTTTCTTGAAATATCTCGAAGTGGTTTGAGTTATGTTGCCAAAAAACTATTGCATCAATATGTCCAGGCACACACATGTTTACCATTAGCGGGTAATGACGTCACTCCTTCAGATGACGTCATGGCAGTCGTTTTCCCAACACCAATTTGACCCCCCAAAAACGATCTCGTGCCATAACTTCTTTATAAGTGATCGAATATTCGATATTAGATATTCTAAAAATAAGTAATCATTTCCCAAACAAGTAAACGTTGTTAGGGCTCATGTCCTCCATCCATAAGATAGTTATGGCCGAAAAAACCGAAAAATTTCGAAACTTGCAATTTTGAACTGAGAGGCACAATACTTATCAGTAACATAGAGTATCACAAAAGAAAATTTTTGGTGCATAGAACATCTTTTTCTGCAACTTCATTCAGAAGTTATAGCAAAAATTATCATTTTCGCGAAATAAAAATCACATTTTTGGCTATAACTTCTAAATGAACTTGCGCAAAATGATTTTCAATGCACAAAAAATTTTCTTTTGTAACACTCTACGTTACTGGCAAGTTTTGTGCCTCTAAGTTCAAAATTGCAAGTTTCGAAAAGTTTCGGTTTTTTCGCCATAACTTTCTTATGGATCGAGTACTTGAGCCCTAATAATGCTGATTTGTTGGGGGAAATGATTAACTATTTTTAGAATATCTAACATCGAATATTCGATCAGTTAGAAAGAAGTTATGGCACGAGATCGTTTTTGGGGGCTCAGATTGGTGTTGGGAAAACGACGTCATCAGAAGGAGTGACGTCATCGCTCGCTAATGGGAAACATGTGTGGGCCTGGACATATTTATGCAATAGTTTTTTGGCAGCATAACTCAAAACACGCCGAGATATTTCAAGAAAATCGAAAAAGTCCGGGATCTTTTGGGACACCCTAATATAAACTTGTCGCCATTCTTCTCCGGAGCGCGGCTATCTATCTGGGGAGAGAGAACTGCGCTCCGGAGAAAAATGACGACAAATTTATCGAATTAGCAC
>JACMIF010003943.1:0-11237 GCA_014805445.1 Diplogasteroides magnus | reverse complement strand
GCCCTTATTTTGAAAAACTTCTTTCGACTGATTGTTTTCCTGGGCCGCACTCCGCCAACCGCCGCATTCACACTAACCCGTCGACATCGCCCGTGTCCTCTTGGCCCCCCCCCCCCCCCACGCACGGCCGCACTGTCTATCCGTTGCCGGTGGTAGAGTGATGAGAGAGCGCTGCTTTATAAGCGAGAGCGCAGAAATCTTACAGGCAGCTTGACCGCAAATGCGCCCCCATAAACTTCCACTTACACTTTCCTCACTTCAGGACACTCTCCGAGAGCGGTGTGGTTGCTCACGATGGAGCTGCTCTCATGTTCGCCAATGAAGATCTCGAGGGAGCACTCAAACCGCATCAACATCACTTGACGGTCAGGTTTATGTCCGATAATAATAAATTGCAAGTTGCATTTGTTGCCTCCAATTACATTGCGAGTAGTTCATGGAATAGGAATTCGTAGGATAAGTTCTAACAGAGACCAATGAAAGAGGGAAAGCAAATGAGAAGGGCATGATTTCCAACCTCATCGAAGGGAAAGAAATGGCCGTATTTTTATTCCTACCTAGCTGTTCTAACGAGACGGATCATAGGCAATGCCTCCTCCACCCACATGATGTCAATACTTATACGATTCCATTTAGATTCCTGTAGAGCAACTTGATGTGGAGGCACGCGGCTACATTCGCAACCACAACGTCCGCAGTGTCGAGATTGAGGTTCGGTGCTATACGCTTATGTTCGCTATTCTAAGGGGGTGGTTTATCCAGGGGGATAGTAGTCCTGCCGTTCAGACAGCTAGGTCAACCTTATAGATTTGCACCCTGGCTTATTCCAAGCAATATAGTCGAAGGCTCAAATGTTGGTAACTCTCTCGTTTTTCTCTCGCTCATCATGGACAACCGAACGGAAATAGAGAAAGAATAAGAGAGTTATGCAGCGTATGCTGCACCAATTCCTTTCCTCAATTCGATCTCTATTCATCATGGTATTATAGGTGCAAGCCTGTCGAGAGGGACTCCTCGGCCACACATTCCGAATGGGAGACGTGTCAAGAATGCTGAGGTAACAGTTGATATTTGTCCACACCCAACTGTAGTGATACTTCCAACAACAAGGTTCCTGCTAAATTATTGTGCGTACCACGAAAATAAATTTTTAAAAATAACTATAATTTTGGCCGATCCCACCGTTTTTTTATGTTCTCATTCAACCATGAAATTCCAGCGATGACCGCAGCGGAATGGATTTCTCCGTCAAGCAGTTCTATGAAGTGGTGACATCAGCTGATGCAGTTGACAGGTTTGTATTGTAGACTAGAATTGGCAGTTAAATTACAAGTTCGGTTATGTTTCACCGATCCTTTACCCCAACAATCATCGACTCCGTGAAACATAACCGATCTCGTAGTCTAACTGCCAATCTTATTAGACTTTGGCGTAAATACATTTCATGAATTTAGTGGCCAATTTACCTTCCTATCCGGCGGCAAGCTCTACAGGAATGATCCAGAGGGCGGCGACTATAACAGACACGCCAGGCGCGTTGGACGTGTGAGTGCTGGATTGTGTCATTGTTGGGATAGGAAGAGGGCCTCTTAGAAATTGGGTTCAGCATCAGAATCTTTAAACATTCCGTTCCATTTGGGCACAACTTGGGTAGAGAAAGCAAGCAGAAGTGCACAATTCTGTCGTCTGATTACCCCTGGAGTGATTGTCCATCACATGATAGAGATGGAATTAGACGACAGAAAATTGTACTTTTGCTTGGATTTCCCACCCTAGTCATTGTGTAGTTTTTCGGGACCTTTTTGTAATTAGTTTACAAACCTGAATGCGCTTCTTCAACGACTGTGGGGGCACTCGGCAGCATCGCTTGGCTACTTCGCTCATAGACGAGGGAGGGGACATACTGCCTAGCGATGCGATCGGAAGCCCCGTTGGGCTAGACCACGGCCCGTATCCTTGAACGTTCGCCTGTCGAAAGTGACGTCATCAGGAGGGGGGATGCAAATCGGTGAACCACTCCCCTTCTTCCGATGACGTCACTTTCGCCAGGCCAACTTTCGTGTATACCGCCTCACAATCATGTGTGGTAGTAGTGAGTGAGACGAAGATGAGGAGTGGCAGATTATTGGTTGTATTGTGGTAAATGATTGGTATTTCAGGGTTTTGAGAGGATCGAGGGCATGACGAAAGGATTCGCTGTGGCTGAAGGAACGGGAGGAATGAGCAGTGCTGTGGCTGCACTTATTATCGACAGTAGGTGGGGGGGGGGATCGGGACTGCCTGTGCAAGTGTTGTGTCGTGATCCCGACTCGGAATCACGGCACTTCTGCACAACACAATTTCACGTAGGGATAATTACAAATATGGACAATGAATAGTGATTCTGATTCGTCTCGGTCAGTTAAGCAACTTTGTTGCTGATACCGACTCATGTAAATCAAAAATGGCGGAGTTAGAGGCTGGGCGCAAGTGTCCTTTTTTCCATTCTGTGCGGAAGTGTCGTGGTCCCGGGGGTCTTATGCTCATTAATGGCATCGTTTGCTGAAATGGTTAAAGATTCGTCGATATAGTGCCTGGCTGTTAAGGGTCTGTCGGCACCTTCTGGAGCAGCGGTCCACTGCTGAACACCATCTGCGAGATTAACAAGTATGTTACAGTTGTATGAAATACATTTTCTGGATGAAGGTGATTGTGGGGCCATCAACATGCTATATTGTTAGTTAGATATGGATATGGTGTCGCTTTTGGGACGTTTTTGACAGCCTTCGATTCTTCTTAGCAGTCCTAGCGATCATCTCTGCGAATTGAGAGATGTCGCTCACTGAAATCAAGAGAGCGAGTTAATAGAATTTTTAAAAACCTGGTTACTTGTATAGACGTCATTGTTCATATGTGATGCATTCAGCTGGAATTCTCCCGAACAGGTCAGATGGACGCCTGAGGCGATTAGCAGGACGAACGAGCTGCTTAAGAGTGAGTGTAACAACATTTTCGCATGTGTCCGGATCATACATGGACAGTGTGCACACAAGGAAAATGTGGTGAATTTTAGTGCAAAAATTGGCCCTTATTGGAACAAACTCTTGAATACTGCTTCTCATGCCCAAAACGTCGTGTTCCTAAATGGCAGTTCCTAACTATCACGTTGCCACGTTTTGCAGACGTGCGACTCTCGTACGCCGAACCAGGAAAGCCCCGCTATGACTTCATATTTGGCGGTCTCACGGTGAGTATAATATGCTCTGGCTTGAATTTAAGTTATTTACCACCTTGGTTATTGTTGATATCGTGGTTGAGTGTACTGTAGGTTTGGCCAAGCGTCGACTTTTTAGGAGGTGACGCTCGACAGACTGAAAGAGAAGGACAAGGATGGGAACGAGATCATGAGCAGCAGCAAGTTTGCCAACGTCCAACTGAAGTTCGTTAGACTAACTTTTATATTGCTAAATTTGTAATAAGTGCTTGCTTTCGAGTAGGGATCGAGTTTTGGGTCTGTTCTGTCTGACCACATTGGCAAGTAGCGGTCGCTGACGAATTATAGATAGCCGCAATCGCAAGCGCACAGACAGAGAAAATGCAAATTCGGTTCTAAACTCGATCCTAATATCGAGCGATAAATATAGATTTTGGAGTTACTTTCGTGCAATGTTTAGATTCATGAAGTGGCCATGTATCGAGTGCAAGATTGCGAAGAGGACCGGTGACAAGAAGTCAACGAACTTTGAGACTATTTCCAAGTACTTCCCAGTGGAGGTGTTGAAGGTAAGGGCATTGCGGAACATTCTATCTTTGCGCAAATGACAATGACGATGAGCCTTTGCGTCCTAAATCAAATTTCTCCGTCCAATCATTCGGTTGTCTAGTAATCAGTTGAAGCTCATGTTTCATCTCTGACGAACTCTAGCCGCTGAATGCTCTAGCTTTAACATTGATCTCTCTGATAATTGCAGCGGAGATATGACGACCGACCATGTCTACCAGCAATAACTATTGCTTATGGCGTTCCATGTCATATTAACCTTATGGGTTGCAGGTGATGTCGCATCAACGGGTGTCACTGCAGAAGCAACAGGCCGCCTTTGTCCAACCGGTATGTCACTTCAAGCTCGAGCTTTAACAGTGATTAGGGTAGGAAAAGCAAGCAGAAGTTCGTTTTTCTGTAGTCTTCGGAGTGGTTATATCTTTCTCATGTGATAGACAACCGCTCAAGGGAATTAGATGACAGAAAAATGCACTTCTGATTGCTTTCCCTACCCTAACAGTGCTGAGCACTGCAGATTTGTAGTCTGGGTCATACACGGGCACTGTCGGCAACTATAACGAAGTCACACTGCTGGGCGAAAATTTCCCATTAATAAGTTGAAAATAGCAATTTTTGCGATAAACACTCTGCAATTCCTTCATTTTGAGTTTAATTCGCTCTACAAGTGTTTTGGTACAAACACTGTCCGTTTTATGGCTTGGGTAGAACTATTGAGAGCGGGGGATTCAATGAACACATGGCCTCTCGTAGCAACATGAAGTAACATCTGCACTAAAAACGTATCAGTGTCGTACTATATATCAAGAATATCTTCAACCATTTTATGTAAATCTGTTAGTAAACTAAACCGCAAGGTTGAATTGCGAATCAACTGATACGAAGTAGATCAAAGATCAAAGATCACATTTTATAGGAAACGGCGATCAAGCCGAAGGATCGCTACTCTTCTGTCGGATACATGGTGAATGCGCTCAATTTGATGGGCGACTCGAGAATTCCAGGAAGGAGATTGAATCGATTCGCAGAAGGGTACGGTTTACTGTTTAGAAAGGGAACTAGGGTGGACAAAGCTGGTATTCATTCCGAGCGGTCGTCTCTCACTTCGCAGAGACGACAGCTCGGAATCAAATTATATGGCTGTCAATAACTGCCCTGCTTTGTCCACCCCAAAGGGAACTTCTGCCAAAGCCCGGACTTTGTATCTTACGGTAGTGCACTGTACGGATACGGTTACCCTGCTAGCGTACCGCTGATGTAATCCTACAGCACACCACATCAACCTACAGTATGCTACAGTTCCCTACAATATACTAGAATCCGGGATTCAGCAGAAGTATTGTTTAGAATGTTGTAAATCGGATGAAAGACAGGTGCGCTATGGACATTGGCGCCGTTATGTTGAATTGGACGGATCTGACGGCGCATTTGTACATTTCACCATTACCGCTCAAGAGTCCATGGCGCACCTGTCTTTCACCTTGCATTCATATTAATTTGAGTTTTTTAAAGAAATCGTTTGCGAGTTAACCAAAATGTCTCAATTTGCAGATTCGGCATTCGTCTGAAGAGTGCTCCAATGAAGACTGAAGGAATTATTCGACAGATGCCACAGATGATGTATAAGGGAAGGATGGCTGATGTTACAAACAAGGTGAGATGCTGAGAACGTGACAATTTGGAACTGACCATTTTGGACCTTCTTTGTACCCCTGACGGTTGTGCACAAGATCCGGCCATTCCAACATGTTACGACCGTAAACTTCTCAAGTAGGTATCAGCTAAGCTACCGGTCCCCTACTACGTTAGACGCTTAGCGTTCTAAGTTTAGCACTGACAACCCGACTAATCCTGTAATTGCAGGCCAACTGGAGAACGGGGATGCTGCAGTTTGCAAAGGGAGGAAACCTGAACATGCTGGCGATCGGCTACACTGGCATTGATAGAAGAGAGGTAAGCTCAGTTAATGATTCAGCGGGAAAAAGACAAGAGCGCCATGATCAGCAGTCCTGATGCTGATTGTCGTTTTGTCTCTGCGCCTTAAATGTGTAATGGACAGATGCGCCGTGATAAATACGACAATGAGGGCGCATCTGTCTACTTATCTATTGTGTCGCAAAGATCCCTGTCGCTTCTGTCTTTCACCCGGAAGGGGGAGGACAGTTCCGGGGGTCAGGAAGTTTGGTTGAAATGTAAATTACCGTACGCACCTGGTGTAGCAATGAAAGTTTACTTTAAAAGAAGTGAGCATGATGTTTCGGTCATTATCCTTTAGAGGAGTCGTTCAAGTGCCATTTTGGTACTTTTCTCCTATTTGGCTGCAACGGAATTCGGATGACAGTCACGTTTTAAATTAAGGTGGACAAGGCTGCGAAGATTATAGAGGAGACGGCCCGAAAGAAAGGACTTAGAATAGATGCAGGAGGAGTGAGGATTGAAGAGTGAGTCCTCTTTTGCCTTCCATTCAGAGATAGGCTGTTCCTGGGATTTACGGGAGAAAATCCATCAATTTTGAGTCCGGGCGCCCGCAAAACTGATATTTTTGTTGGATTTACTGGGGTGCTGCCCGACTATGCTTCCATGGCGTTTGCAGAGTGTTATTTTTGACGATCCTGTCCATGTATGGGTGCACTTATTCTTTTCAAAAGTCGATCTCTATCCCCTAGACTAGAGACCAGAGAGGTACATATTTGATGAAATTTTGAAATACTCCAATTTAGAGTGGCACCCGACAGGATTGCTGCGGTGCTGAAAAGACTGTCAGATGAACGGAAGAAGAAGCCGGGGTGAGTAAAGATCCTTCGTTTTCCATTGATCATTGGCTCTTTTCCAGCTTTTCGGTGCTCTTCTTGTATATCGAGCCGGAGGAGTCGAAATCACATCGTGAGCATTATTGTCTTGCTTGTAGGCTTATTAACACCAGATTAAAAGCTTGTGACGTAGTTAAAGGAACGATGAGATTACTATCGTATCGTGTTATCGTTACGGTCGATAAAATCGCCACATGTTAGCGGCTCACGTGTGAAGTATACTGACTCCTATGTTATCGCACATATACTTTTCGCCGACTTTTAATGAATTTTCAAATGTATGGACTACAGTAGATGATAGAATGGTTACCTTAGAACAACATATTTGCAAAAAAGTTGACATTTTACGCAACTATGCTCTCAATAGCCTGATAATCAAGGAAGTGGCGCTAATTCAAACCCTCAAGTATTAATATGGAGCGGATACTGGGACATAGATCTGACTAACTTGTCCATACCATTACAGGCTACCTCAAGCTTATGGAGCGCCGTTACCTCGTTCCCACTCAGCATCTTACCACGGAGAGGTGTAAGGAAATCGCCGGAAGTAATCGGTTCGTTGTTTCTTCATTTCGTTTCGCAGGTTGTTGAGATGATTGATTAGTAGAGGCCGTCAAAATCAACACTAACAATAAAGCAAGCACCAAACGACAAAAGCACTACAGACGGTAGAGAACGATGGAGAAATGGCACAGTGAATGAGGCATTTCATGGTGCATTTCACAGTTGATTCGGATACGGAAAGCAAGGAGAACTGCTCATTTTTCTGTCTTCTACTTCCCTCGGAGCGATATTCTCTCTCATCTGATGGCCAACGGCTCCGAGGAGGATTAGAAGACAGAAAAATGCACTTCTGCCCACTTTCCGTACCCTGCCAATGGTGATGCTGAAATTTTTCTGACAATACTACCGTAATACTACAATAGTAATAATAGTAACTATAACCATAACAATAGTATGGTAATCATGGAAATAGTCATAATGTTAATACTACAGGCCCGTCATCGAGAATGTGATCAGCAAGACCAACGTCAAGTGCGGAGGCCACAATTACACTGTGAACCCCGAGAAATTTGCGTAAGTGTGCTTTTCTAATTGTAAGCCTTTAGTAGTGGCTTGCAACGAGAGGTGTTGAACAGGGGGAAAATGACTAGTGAGCTGTGACTGATAATAAGCACAGGATATCGAATCCCCTGTGAGGAACTGCTTCACATTTCAGCAGATTTCCCTCCTAGTCACATGCGCTTGATAGAAGTGGATCTTTACCGTCGTTTGCCTAGGCCTGTATTAGTTTCTCTTTGCGAAAATCGGACTGGTCACGATTATGACGGCAGTTTATGACTATTAGAAGACTACCCTTGATCCCCAGCGCGTATGCTCTAATACGGATAAATTATTGATTGATTGCAGGAGTCACTTGTGGATGGGAGATGGCCGGAAGACTATGATTGTGGGCTATGACGTGTGGCATCCACCCCCGCTGTCACGATACCAGATGATGCAGGGAAAGGACCAGCCAGAACCGTCTGTCGTTGGGGTGCGTATCACTCGATGCTTAGATTTAGGGCATCGCATTTGGGATGTTATTTACCGCCTTTGATTCCTAGCCTTCTAACTCCAATTTTTGTGTGTCAATGACCGGTAGGGTATTCGATGTACTTTTTGGCCTATAATATGTTTGAAGGACTGTAAAGAATATCTGTTGCAGTTCTCATTCAACGGCGGTCCCATGCCCGATGCATTCTGTGGCGACTACCACTATCAAGAGAGGAGAAAAGAGAGGGTATACTGCTTGAACTTTTTAAAAACTCTTTCTTTTCGTCTGTGCCTATATATCAGAATCAGACTTAGCATGGGAGTCATGAGTAGTAGGGTAAGTACTCGCGAGATGCGAGTCTGCTCACCCTAATGAGTAGAGAACGGAAAGAAAGCATACGTGCAATTTTCGATCGTCTAATTCACTCGAAGCTGTGGGCTCATCACATGTGAGAGACAACGGCTCCTTGACTGAATTAGACTACATAAAAGCACACTTCTGCTTGCTTCCCTATTCCCTAGTCTCCTCGGAGCGGTTGTCTAGGAGATTGAGAGACGACAGTTCGGTGGACAAAAATGGGGATATTAGAATTACTCATGACGCATACCAGAAGGATAGATCCTTGCGTCTGATGAATATTGTGCGCTTAATGTTATTTATTCTTTTGCAGGTCAATCAGCAAGTACTCAATGTGAGGATCAAGTGGATGCTGAGGGAATTTGAACGGGTAAGCAAGCAGAAGTGCCTTTTTCCGTCTTCTAATTATGGAACGACTTATGGGCCGTTTTTCGTTGTGAGAGTGCTGACAAAGTTAGTCCAGAAATCATTCCTTACTTATAATATCATCGCAGTATTTTCTATCACATTAGAGAGATAACCGCTTCACTAGAAACGTGGATGTTACTTTCTAGTTTTAGGTCCGTCGTTCACTGCCCGAGCTCATCATTATCTGCAGAGATGGCGTCTCGGATGGACAATTTACCCATGTGAGATTTTGAGATATTAGTTGAGCACTAGGGGGTGGCAGCTTGTATGTGAACTCGGTTATTTTTCATCAATGTTTAGGCCATGGACGAATTGGAGGAGCTACGTGAAGGAGCGGCAGAGTGGGCGAGGTGTAAGGAGAGGAGTGCGATGTTGAAAGAGGTGAATGTGTTGCCCGCGATGTGTGTCCCGAGACGACTAAACGATTGAACCTATTGATTCGTAGACGCTCCCCTTGTATAGAGGACAATCGCACAGACAAAACTTAAACATTGCCATTGTCATGTGCATTCCGATCCGTCCTGTGAATCATTGAGAAAGAGTTGCGGCATTGAGATCGACTGTAGGTGGTGACATCACATGACACCACAGTGGGAGTTAGGGGGTGAAAGTGATGAGCACCGTAGACATTTGCGCCATAACGGTGACATCGACTAGGGTGGATGGGAGAGGAATACATTTGGAATTCATAGGAAAATGTTTAAACGGTCCCGTGAAGGAGAGGCTGTTGTTTTTCCCCCTCTGAGCTGTTGTTTCTCGCATATGATGGACAACCGCTCCGAGGGGGAATTAGACGACAAACGAGTACAAGTGACCAAGGTTCACCAGCTAACCAGTATTCATTTCTAACGATCTTACAGAAGCCCATCGACGACTACAAACCCAAGTTCATCTTCATTGTCGCCACCAACATCCCTCATCGGCGATTGTGGGCACAATGCGAATTCAGACTGAGTTCCCCCCCCCCCCTCCCATGTCCCGCAATCAGAGTTGAAAAGCTGCCCTTCAGCGAGCTTATCGACCAGACCTTGTATCCCAAAATCTGACAATGTCGACCCGCCCCGGAGTTGGACAGTGTGTTTGCAATGTCTAACCGACCCACTTTCGGGTCGGTTTCGGGTTGCATCAGCCTTTGAGCTGTGTCTCGGGTCAATAGACTGTCCCTTACGCTTAACGACCTATCATATTGTGGGGGACTAGAGAAGTCGCAGCTTCCCTGGGAGTTGCCACAATTCCCTACTCTGCTGGTCTGGGTGAAGCTTTTGACGGCATTTTTATCTTTAAAAAGTTATGTTAGCTAATCTCCAAAATTTTTCTCCCTGCGCACATGACGTCATGTTTGCCGCATTCATGGATACGGTCTAGGAACATTCCCAATGTTACCGTTTGCAGGGCAGAAAGGAGATGACGAACCCTCCTGCGATGACTGCTGTGGACACGACGATCGTCACTCCGATGCTGTTCGAGTTCTTCCTCCAGTCACACACTCCACTTCAGGTATGCAATAGGATAGGGCTAGGGTATGGAAACAAGCAGAAGATTTTATTCGTCTAATACCCTCATAGTCAGAGCGGTTTTCTCCCTCTCCTGTGTTCCTGGCGAATTAGACGAATGAAAATGGATTTAAAACTTGATTTACTTACCGTGGATAGGAGTAGGGAACGCATAGTCGAATTTCTAACATCCCCAATCTCGTCGGAGCGATTCAATAGACGACCGCTCGGAAAATATTGAGGAATTTCATAATACGCTCCCTAGATAGGACAAAATATATCGTTTTGTTGAGTTCGTTAATTATTCGCCTACAATAGCAATTGTGACTAATTTCACGGATTTCTAGCACTACAATGAATTATACCCAAAACATATGAACTAGCATTACATCTTTCTCTTTCGAAATGATTTAGAAAAGGGTCTTTTAGGGACAAGCAAAGGCCACGCGATACATAGTGCTCAAGGATGATGTGGGAACGACGCAGGATGCTATTCAAGCTCTGATGGGCGCCCTGTGCTTCGAACATCAGGTGTGTACTAGGGTGTCGCAATCAGTGAATAATCAGTGATTGCCATTCGTCTAATCTCCGCGGAGCGGTTGCCTGTCACACGCGGGAGACAGCAGCTCCTTGGAGAGTGGACGAATGCCAATTGCTCTTTACTACCGTTTTGGAATCCCTAGTGACGACGGAAGAGCGAGTCTGCCCTGTTACTTGTCGGTTTTGAAAGCTGCATGTTCTATCTTACTGTCTTACCGTTAGTGCAGCGCTCAACCACGAGCGGGAGAAGTTTAGAATGTGGGGGGGGGGGAGGGGGGTGGGGTGCTTAACAAACGCGCTCTTGAGGGGGTGGTTAAGTCTATGAGAGGGAT
>JACMIF010003942.1:0-13374 GCA_014805445.1 Diplogasteroides magnus | reverse complement strand
CCCCATTAAGGTGTGCAAGCCTCCCGTCAACCAATTGTTTTGGCAGCGACTGGTATCTATCGTCAACTTGCATATGTACTTCGCTTTTTCCGCTCATGTTAGCAATTTCATACGGCGCTAATCTTGAAGCCCTGAGGCACAGGAACAGCCAAATAGTCAATATCATTTAGAATAACGAGGGTAATTCGGAGACTGTAAGAGATATTCCACAGCTAGTCGAAGATAGTTACATTAAAGCCAAGGAAGAAGCCACGAATCTATCTGATACCATTAAAGGCTACATCATCTGAAATTGTTCGGCCTTTTCAATAAAGTCAACTTTTCTTGAGGAAAGTAAACATATCATTTCTCCCCGTTCATGCTGTTGAATCTGACGAGGTGCCAGCACAACAGCCATACGTTCCCCGTTTCTCATTTACACTTAAAGGAGCCACAAAGGGAGATTTATTTGCATGCCCTTTCGGGATCACTTCTCTCCAATTCCCTTACCCTCTCGTTGTCAGAGTAGACCGCTCTGACGAGGAGAAAGTGGGGGAATGGAGAGAAGTGAACCCGAAAGTGCATGCAAGTAAATCTCCCTTTGTGGCTCCTTTAACCATTATTTTGTAACCATCTGCCTCACTAATCCATGCATTGCAAATGCCCACGAGTAGAAACAGTCTGTCCATATGAGTCCTCCCAACGGAACTGTTTCTCGGAGCCTCACTTTACCTTTTGAACCTTATACAAAAGCACATGTGGAAGTCAAACAAACGACGAAATAACACGTAAATTATGAGAGTGGCAGTCAATGAACAACAACATCAGCATTATTTGGCCAAGGATCCGAACCAATCCCAACAGAAGTGCGTCATGCATCACAGAGTTATCAAATTCGGCCGCTGAGGAAATCTGTGAAAAAATTGGAAAACAAGTGTAACTGGTGAAATTCTTATGTTTCACGTGCTCATTAAAGCGCCACAACTATTATATATCTGCTTTGAGGTATCGGTTGTATGTCTCCATTTTAAACACTTCATATGGATAGGCCTTGGGGTAGTCCAGCAGACAGAACTTCTGCCCATTCAGATAGTGTTCTTTGAGTGAAAATATATTCCTCATTGGGGATTATCACGCACGCAATAGCGAATGACGGAATCGAATGTTTCCGTGAAGACAAAACATGAACGCAGAATTCAAAGAGAACTGGATAAACTACTCTCTGTAAGCTCCAAAACTCGAAGCTTCTAACGATGAATAAATAAATGCGTTTTTGAATGAAAGTAGTAGTGGTATAATTTCACTGGAACAATTAATTTTATAAGTGTTTATTTGTGCGATTAAGATTGTTACTAGATGTTTGCTACCAATGATAGCACCAGAGCAGCGCGGGCGCCGAAGCTATCGAGAGTTCTCTTCATTGAATTACATGGTTCTATTTGCTTCAAGGCAGTGTTTGTGTATTTATTCTTTCATGTGTCTCTGCTATGACAACAGTTCCGTTGTTCTTTTTACCGTGCTAATAATATGAAACACGCAAAATTTTATCTTCAACGTAAGGCATAATAGATAGCGACCCAAAATTGATCCCAGTATTAGTTTTACTCGCTCTCACAGTTCACATCTGAAAAAATTCATTATTTTCCGTTTATTTTCTGCTTTACCTG
Source organism: Diplogasteroides magnus (assembly GCA_014805445.1). Lineage (NCBI taxonomy): Eukaryota > Metazoa > Nematoda > Chromadorea > Rhabditida > Diplogasteroididae > Diplogasteroides > Diplogasteroides magnus. The sequence goes on along the minus strand of JACMIF010003942.1, from coordinate 11,728 downwards.
GTTGGGACGCCTTTCTTTAGAAACAATCATTTCACTGTAAAATCGCAACCAATCTGCATTGCAGATTCAGATTCTGCAAGACTGTATTCCTCATTGTAGTTAATAATATCCGTTTTATGATTCCTGGATGAAGAATAATAGCAAGATAATAGAGTGCGCATTGAACAGACTTCTCAAATTCGTGTACATGTCACATTCTAAACATAATTTGATCTTAGCACCCTTCTATTACATGCTCAAAACTTCTCTTGAGCGTAGTGAGGATCAGTTGAGCAGGCATGTGATGATATTGAAGCGCAGTTGGCCTCTAGCTCCCTCTTGAACTGTTGCGCTTCTCTCTGTCTTGCCCTCTCGGTCCTCAAGCAATGCATATTCAACTGTCGTTTCAAAATACTACGTACTTTTTCAACGATAGAATCCAATTTCTCACAATGTAGATGACGGTCGCAGAAACGTAATCCGAGCCGTCAATCACATTCGAAAGATGAATGAATGCCTTCCATGAAGTCAATCCATACGTACCGTGTCAGTCTGGTCATTCTGCTTAACTAAACCGTACAGTCCGATGTCTTCGCAAAGAATAGTTGAAGGCTGAAAATACCAGTTAATCCGCAAGTCCTTGTTAAGAACGTCAAACATGAATACCAGGCAGATTGTATCCGGCGAACATCGGCGATAGCAGGCTTCCATTTCATTGGACACTCTACATGTAACCAATCCCTGGTAAAAGAAATTCAGTTAAGTCATGCATGACTTAACTGAATTTTTTCCCTACAGCTTAACTGAATTTCCCGCCAGTTTAACTGAATTTCTACGCAACTAAACTGAATTTCCACGCAGCTAAACTGAACATTGAAAATTAAGTTTAGTTGCGTAGAAATCCAGTTTAGCTGCGTAGTAATTCAGTTAAACTGCGGGAAAATTTAGTTAAGCTGTAGGGAAAAAAAATTCAGTTAAGTTATGCATGACTTAACTGAATTTCTTTTACCAGGGAATGGTTCCAGAAAAGGAAACACTTACACTGGAATATGGAACGTTCGTTTTGGTTGTAGAGTAGAATTATAAATTAATAGCAATGATATTTGTCTATGTGTACGACCGACCATGTCTGCCTTGTAGGGGCAAAATATTATACGACTAAGGAGACTGAGACTCTTCTTTTCCTTCCAGTCACGAAGTCTGCCTATCCATCCTTGTATCCATGGGGATGCGAATGGAATTAAGCAATTACATGGGGGTTTATCCCAAAGGGAAGGCAGACGACCGCCAAATTTGTCTAGTCGAGGGTCTTGCAGGAAGCGGATAAGGTACATAGTGTTTGGATGCATCATATAAGATGTGTTCAAGTATAAGTGGTGACAAATTTGAAGTTGTATCGTGTTTCAAATTGTTCGATAAAGAATGTGGCTTGAAGCTGTATGCGTACCTGTGTAATTGGCAAAATGACATGAATCATTGCTCTAGAATGGCAAAAGGGTGAATTGCCAAAGAATGAAGTGGGTTTCATGGACTGGTCAAGAAGCGTCCTGCTAATGATGGCGGGAGGAGGAGATGTCACGAATGAGAGCTAAGAGCATGGCACAAAGGAGCTTTGCCAATTGATGATTGTTAATGTGTGTTCAGAAAACGAATAAATGCATTGGAATGCGTACGAAGATTATTATTATGACTATGCCAGACAGAAATACGGTTACGAGCAAATTGATGACACGGGATGAAAAAGTTCGGCATCTATATGAATCGCCTCAGGCGCAACAATGAATACTTTGTTCTTTATGTTAGGATCGAATTTGGTAGTGTCGTTGAAAGAGACGAGATTAGTGCAATGGGATTGCGTCATGATGGAGACTGCAAGAGGTAATGAAAGTAATAATTAATCGAGTATCAAACCAATTTGATTTGTATCCAGAAGAGAACCATTTCGCTTCAATACGAGTAGAAAAGGGATGCATTCAGTTGGCAATGTACCTTAAAGCAGGTCGTATGATTGAGTAATTTAGAACTAAGCACCTGTGAGTAAGGCTGGAGAGCTTAATTTCAAGTACAATAGTAATCCTTGTATCTGTGGGTCAAAAGAACTGGCATTTAATACGTATACCGTAGCATTGTCGTGTTGGCCACGGAGGTATAATTGTAGTGATTCAACATCGTCGTCAGACTGTATAATTCCGTTAACCGTAATGCAAAGATGAATGTCTATCGTACCTGTAGATAGAAGAAAGCAGAATTAGAGGAAGTGCATGAGAGTGAGACGGAACTAACAGCATTATCGCTAGTGGTTTCTTTGTCCTAAGTGCAAATTTGAAATAAAAAAGATTGTGAAACAGTTACGTGAAGTAATTTAACTTCCTGTATGATGGCCTGTATCGTCTTACGCTTTGTAGTGCGGCCTGGGCGAATCTGGGACCTGTGATGTAGATTATTTATTGGTCGTTACGAACTGCCAAAGTGAGGATCAACGAATGTCCGGGCATTGTCACACTTATGTGCTACCTTTGAAACATATTTTTCATAGTTTCCTTCCAGGTCCAAAACCTAATCGTCGCGAATTTTGCAAGAAGCGAACAAGGCACATATTGTTTGTGGCGATTCAACAGATTTCATAAATTAAGCGGATTTTATCCTGATACACTAACACAATCAAATCACAGTTCGATAAGAATACCCGATGTAAAACTATAATATATCTATGTTCAAGGACAACAATATTAGGGAAAATTTATATAGTAACTACAGTAATTACTAATTACACGATTACTACCGTAACTAAACTCGCTATTATAGCTACAGTATCATAAGAGTCCTTAGATCGCAAAAATCCGAAATTACAGTAACCAATCGATTTTTCCTACCATCTTTTAAACTTTCGTAGCCATTAGAATCAGTATTCATTCCTATATACAACAACCAATCGATAGCTACCGTAATCCTAGCACGTTCTGTGATATGACTAACCCTATGGCCAGCACAATACAATGTGAACATTCGAATAGGAATCGAGGGGCGAACACAGTCCATACGAAGAGATGAGAGGAAAAGATGATGAGGGCGAGTTGGCATCCTGTAACAGATCGACAATGACATGAGATACTGTATCTGATTTTAATTTTAATCTTATTACACCGAAAACGAGACGTAAAGCTACGAACGTAGAATTTTTAAAAATATAACTACTGCATGAAACTCATTTCAAGCTGTTTATTGAAGGTAACGTGAACATATTCTCACCAAGCAAGGCGACGGCCCTTCTCATCACCAAATGAAATGCCAGGTCCTTCCCGGTCCACACAGATTGGCTACTGCGTTTTGCACTGAAATTGGCATAGATATGTACTGCCTACCAATGGATACTTGGGAAAAATTACTGACGCTTAAAAGGGAGAAATATAACAATTGTCAATGGCAAGGAATCACCTTGTCCATCCGACGAGCAGCACAATACATGGAGCATACGCGTTCAAGAGAATCTGTAAATTTCACATCGTTTCCTCCTTTTTAGCCTAATACCACAAGAATACTACAAAAATTGTGTTCAGATAACTAATAGCATGGGGTGAATCATAAAAAGGAAATTGTCGTAGTAACATCTAAAATGCTATCCTGCAGTCCTAGAACGAGAGAACGCGTTATATTTTTTACCAAGTAGTTGTGGGAGAAGGGTATCGTCTACCGTCTCTTGTGTAGGAATGGTGAAAGATAGATTGGACATTTGCGCCAAAATAGTGAAATGGACACAAGAACGCCATCAAATCGCTGCCAAAGGACTCATTTCACCGTTATGGCGCAAATATCCATGGCATAATTATCCTTTACCCATAACAATAAATGAATCCCACCTGTACTCCCACCAGAACGTCGTTGTACTCATTGAGGCCCGTGTATCCTGAACCAAATGTGAAGGACATCGAATTTTAACATCTATTGGAAACTAAGAACTACACATGTGGCAAACACTCACCAGGTGCAATATCCACGCCGGCCAACGAATTCGACGTGCCCTGTAATAAACAAACTGTTTATTTTAATTTTTTAATCACATTGATCACAGTCCAATCGTTAAAAGGTTATCAGAACATATTATTATGTCGCGCCGCAACCACAAACCACCGTGAATCTTACCTGATAGAAGAATGCCGCTGCGACAGCACCCGATACCAATTGACCATCGTCTGCAAAATTCAATACCGCATTTACATCTTGAATATTCGATGCAAATAACATTTCTTGTCATTTGAAATTGTCTAATATGCAAAAGTTGACTCAATGATGAATTGGTTGCTTGGGCAGGAAATAGATTAAATATTCCAACTGTTGCCTATCTCCGCCATGTGACCTCCCAATAGTCGACAGCACGCGAGAAGAGGAACGAACTCTCTTCTCACTATGGATGAGAGAAGGACGGTTACTGTAGTCTCCAGGGGAATCACACAACTGAATATACTATAATGGATGCTGATTCTTGTCATCATATCAAATAAAAAGAGTCCCCATGGTCGACTACCTATAGTGGGTGAAAATGGAGTCGATAGAAGCATTTTGATATTTTTAATAGATTACGGTAACTCGGATACGATAGTGGATGTTACGGTTGACCATGTTTCGTCGAGTACCATCGATTCGTTTTTGGTTCGTTGATTTGGTGTACGAGGTTATAAATACGGTAAAATACCCAGTGAATCAAATAAATACAGTAGAAATACGCTTATGAATAGTTCGTGAAACATAGACGTGTATTGCTTTTCAGAAATAGCTGCAATAACAACTAGGATTGCAGTAGCTCAAAAAGGGTAGTGATGGTTACGGTTGATCTTGCCTCGTAGAGTACGATTCGTTTTTGGTTCCGCTGATATGGTGCACGAAGATATAAATAAGGCAAAATACGTAGTACATCAAACAAATAGAGTTGAAACACACTTATGAATAGTTCGTGAAACATAGACGTGCATTGCTTTTCAGAAGAAAAAAAACCAACAATCAATATAATAACAATTACCGTACCCATTCTCGTCCTTCCTCCATTTTCTCACAATTGTCTCCAGTATGGATACTGTAGTGGTTGTCCACAAGAGAAGGGAACAAGTAGAGGCAGAGATGATGTCCAGGTTCCTGGCAAGAACGAGAGCGAGAAGGAGGGACGGGGATACTGTAATCGATATCATAGGGAGCATAGCGAAACCGAGCAACATAACACCAATATCGTTCAAATTGGGCTTTAAACCTTTCTTGACATATAAATCAACCAGCAAGGGATTCCTACTTTTAGATCCATTCTTGACGGGAGGGGCCAATATGTAGAGACTCGTTGCAGTTATGAGATGAAACAACAAAGGAGGGCAGCTGAAACAGGATCATGTATGTTTCAGAAGCAATACATATCAGTCTTATAGCTGAAGTAGCTGTTAGATTTTGGATTTTGGGTTGAATGAAGAAATGAAAATAACGAAAATACCAGAGTGCCCCTCATGACATTTTGCAGAGTGGCTTGAATATGTACGTTTCACAAGCAATACATATCAGTCTAGGAGTTAGTTGTTGCGTCCGATGTTCGAACAGTGAAAAAATGTCATACCGTGTTAAGACGATGGAGAGATCGGGAATGCTCAGTTCAACTAAATCGTTTAGAATCGCTGTAGGAAGTTGATCTGGAAGAAAATACTGTAGTAACACAAAGGAAATAATGTAGTGGAATTTCCTGTTGAATTTACATCGCAGTAAACAAATAAAGGGTGAGACTTTGCACATGTTTGATCATGGTCGGGTTCGTGCCACCGTTGTGCATAACAAAAATATAATTTAGCGCCCACTGGTTCAGAAGACCCCATAACAGCAAATGATTTTGTAGCAGGGCAACAAGGACATCCATTCGGGTGATAGGCTGCAGCGCCATGGATAATTGAGCCGTAATGGTGTAATGAACGGATGCGCCGCCCGGTTCAAATGTCCATTTCACCATTACGGCACAATTGTCCATGTTTCTGCTATCTTTGACGCCATCCATTCCCTCACCTTCATCCATCGTCCATCTCCTTCTTCTTCCCATTGTAAAGGCCATGCACACTCGATGAAGACAGAGACAGACGAAGGGAGTGAAGAGGGTCCTGAACGGAAAGTCTGAGGATTACTGTATTCACAATTCACAAAACAAAAGATACTGATTGAAGGATCAATGGGTACTGCATCAGTAACAGTAACAAAAAATTATCAAAAGAAATTCCTAAGTGGAATGGCGAAGTTACAGTAGATGAAAAGACTATTGTACCTCATCTCCATCTTCTCATTCTTTGCCTTTCGCAGTGTGATCCAGAATTCGACGAAAATTGAGGATGAGACGAAGAAATACCTAAAACCAGGCATATTAATGCAGTTAGAAGGCTATATTTCACAATCAGAATAGTGCTTAGTTATATGCTTGTTGAACAATGAAAGCCCCAAAATAGAAAAAAAAACTCACCAAAATTCGTGCTCTTCCTCCACTAAGCTCGACGCAAAGAAGGAAAGGAAGTGAAGGAGAAGAGTAAGTGAAGTGAAGATCGATCGATAATGAAGAGAGGAAGAAGGGGAGATAAGAGTACGGTAGAACTGCAGACAGAGGAAGGCGACGGTCTGTAAGGATATTCTTATTATTGAAAGCATTGGGTGCTCGCACGATCAACTTCGGAACAACATATTCGACGTATGATAATGCAGCGAAACTTATCTGTGAAATGCTGCCACATTTTTTAAAAAAAGATGCCACAAGAATGAATGAATACTAGGGTGTCGCTATCGGAACTTTATTTACAGCCGTCATGACTAGTGGTGGATTCGAGCTGAAAACACGACCGGGCGACTATAGACGCAGACATAGAAATGATGCAAATTTTGACCGGCTGTCAATATAGTTCCGATAGCGACACTCTAATGAATACCGTACTCCAATAGACAGTAGTATTCCTGTTCCCATCGCCCTGTGATCATAGTGAGAGTGACCACGGATGAGATGGGACTGAAAAATAAATAAGTATATTCTCTTGCCATTTTAGAGTAAAAGATTTCACAAAATAGATTTACAAATCCATCAAAATTTCTATTAACTTGGTGAATCTACGTATCATTGATTCATGAAAGACTGCATAGTCTATGAGTCTGTTGATTGTGATATTGTATTGTATGCTCTATGCAGCATAGAGCATACAATTCAATAGCACAATCAACAGACTCTGCAAAAAACCTCACTTGCACTTTTCTCGTCACTTCATAACATCTGTCTACCGTGTCCCTCCATCCTCCATTCCCTCTTTCCTCTCTCAATCGACAGTCTGAAGTGAACAGTCGAGACAGTTCAAGGGAACACTCGGCCAGTGATTCTGCAATTAGGATGTTATGAATGACCAAGTGCATTTATGTCACAGGGAGGGCATAAGATCAAAATGTCGGCTTAGATATTGTTTTTATCCTCCTAGATGCAGACAAATTTACAATCTAAAAAGTATCGAAATTTACTTAATTCTATCCAAAGATCAAGTCGGCTCCAAATTACAATAGCCCATTCATACCTTTATCTCTTTCCTCCATTACAATTCCTCGAAGTCTCTCAATGTCCATTCGAAGCGCGGCCACAGAAGAAGATGAGAAGAGTGGATCGATTGAATCTGAAACAATGAATGTCAATGGGCTGAAATTCAATCGTATCATGCACATTTACGCCAAGATGCTCAAATTGGCACTTAAGCCGAGATTATGTGCTGTGAGAAAGAGGCTAGGATTCAATTCATTTTATCTACGGAAAAAGAGAGACTAGCACCGGCACCTACTGCTAATAAAGAAGATAAGTTATGCTTGAAACACAAAATCAGCAGAAATTTTTTTCTTTGTTATTGATTTCAGTATTTTCACCAGAAACTATGTATATATTCTAAATTTGAAAAACGTGTTAGAGACCAAAATACCTTGTCCCCGCATGTGAAGGAATGAGATTCCGAGTGAGACATTGGGTGTTCGTAGACCGAGAAGATGAGAGAGTGAAGAAGCAATGTCTAATTGTTCGATCGAACGAGCTGAAAAGGACATTGTTAGAAATCCTGCATCGTAGCATCACACGAATGTTCATTTAAATTAAGTGAATGTTCACTCATCAAGAGCCCGAATACTGCCATTTACGAATATTTTCAGTCTTTATAAAGAGTACGAAACATATTCACACCTGCTTTCACTTCGTGATTCTCAGTCTTGCCTCTCGAACGGAAGACCACAACGGGTACGGTAGTCTCATCGGGAGATGCGCCACCGTGTCCACCTGCGGAAAATCGGTTTCACAGTCGATATAACCATGTAGTGGTTCCATGATTTCAATCTTTTGAGCACTCATTTTCTCAACAAATTAATAGAATTCAAACCTGCAAGTGTCATTCCGTGGTCGCCCAACACCATAACAAGAGAAGACGAAAAAGTGGATTGCTGAAAAGAATGAACGCTATTTGAATACCAATCCTTCGGAAGAGTAAGGCTTTGTTGAGACAACAGCTCCCAAGTGAGAAATTACGAATAATGTCTTGACTGAAGATTGAATAATAATCACTCACCAGTCTCTCCACAATCCTCTTCACTATCCCATCCATTTCTCGTAGCTTCTTCGCAATCTCCGGTGATTCTCCACCCAATGAGTGTCCTCAATATGATATAGTTTGGCAGAAATCAAATCAGTATCGAAATGATTTGGTTCGGTCAGGCAATATTGTGCGTGTGCTACAACTAATCACCGGGGAAAATATAAAACTGCGTGAAAGACGAAGCATAGTATATGTTGCTAAAAAAATTTATGCTCGATATGATATGTAATGTGTGCTACCAAAAGTCACCGGGTTAGACAATAGTGCCGTAATCCTAGATAATGGTCCAATAAGTAGTAAACTGGAGCGAACCTATGTGATCCAGTCCGAGATAGTGCAGAATGAGGACATCCGCTGCTTCTTCTTCCTTTCTCCTCGACAATTCCATCTCCAGATGTCGAGTCACGATGTTGTCCACCTACAGTATTCCATGACAGGGATTCAGGGTCAAGAAGCTACAGAAGCCCTGTCGACTACCGTAACCATTGACTACCGTACTTGGCTCTGTTCATGTTGTCCACCTACAGTAATAATGAAATTAATTAAGGGTCAGTAAACTACTGTATTCTAATCAACATATACCGTAACCCCAATAAATACCGTACTCACCTCCGTGTAGTCATTGACGTAGAATGACGTGACTCCCTCGGATCGCCTGTCCAGAAAAGAAGGGAAGAGTCGCAGCCACGTGTCATCACCGTAGAAAACTATTCTGCAATTACGATGGCGCTGATTCAGGTAAATAGATAATTTGAGCACTACCGTAATTTCCAGAATGTCCCTAGTTTACAGCAACCCTGATTCAGGCATTCAAACAGCTACCGTAACCCACCTCTTGCCGGTCTCTTTCATGGCACGTAGCCAACTGTCCTCGTGGGACTCCGACGAGTGAAAATTGAGAAGGACGGAAGAGAAAGAGGGCACGGCACCCGATGTTAGGGCCTGAAGAAATGGTGAATCATACGGTAAGGGACATTTGCGTCATAGTGATCAAATAGAACATTGAGTCTGAATTTAATAGTGGCGAGACTATTGAAGGAAAAGATTAAGCCAAATTAAATAAGAATCTTCAAACTGAAGGAGACTGTGATTTTGTGCAACACCACAAGCTTGAATCAGTGATCTAAATTATTCAGGCAATGATTCTGAACTGGTCGGTGAAATCCAAGTATCCATATCAAGTCTGTTTTATGCGCCCGCTGATTTTGTGAATCATCAACACAATTACATAGGTCAATGTGGAAACGAACATAATCATGCACTAGTGCAAATGGCATCCCAATCTACAGAGCATCCGCTAAAATGAATGAGTGAAATGATACCTTGATTCTCGGCATGGTTACTGTAGGAGTCTGTGCATGAGCGTGCAGAAGACTTGCGCTACCGGAGGAGATTGACGATCTTAAACAAAGTTTTAGGAATGCAATTAAGGGTGAAAAACAGGTGAGCCATGGACATTTGCGCCATAACGTTGCGATGGACAGACGCGCCGCGAGAATGACGAGAATGGTCGCAGATCAGTCTATTTCACCACTATGGCGTAAATGTCCACAGCGCTCTTGTTTTTTACCCGCAATTGTTGTAGTTAGTAATGGAGTAGGAAGAATACAACGCATTAAATTTCCAACTACTTGCTTGCATTTCTTTAAAGACTCTCTCAACATAGAATCACCATGCAACATGTAATAATGATCTACCGTTTACTACTTTACTGAACATTGTCCACAGAATTAACTGCAGAACAATAACAGTATCCTCCATTTAAAATGGATTCCATTCAGCTACAATATCCCATAATCTTGCAATCACTTCTCACTTGATGAATTCCATCGGAGAGGCGTCATCGACGAGGAATCCCAGCTTCCATGCGTCTATCACCATCAGAACAGTCCGCTCGGGTGGAGTGAGGGAGGGTCGACAGCCTGGAATACGGTATCAACATCCACAGCTACCGTAACCCACAAGTATCGAACACAATACAGTAAATAGCTGATGCTGTAGCTACAGTATTACAAGAGCTCACCTTCAAATGCGACGTCTTCATTACCCGTCGTTGTCGCGACCTTCAGTCCGGGCAGAAGGAATCCGGCCCCGAAGAGTACGGTAGACACGACGAGCGCCGCCATGCCAATCGTGGCGGGAGCCCATCGCATTCGGGCTGCAAGGGAAGCATTTAGAAGTTTGTTTATCAAATATGGACAATACTGTTCACGAACTCCGTAAGATACCAATAAGCACAGATGACTGCATGAGAATGAACCATGAACACGCCTGGACTAGAGTTGGGCAGGAACCAAGTAAATCTAGCATAAATTTCGGAATTGCAACCCGGACCAAAATTTCTCAAATTTTGCGGGAGGTGCCCCCGTGAATCTTACTGTCAGCAAACCTATGGACTAGACAAAGAGAGTGGGCGCTTCAAGAAAGAGAAACACAATAAGTCAACTTGGGTTCATGGAAGTGTTCGCTATTGCTATCTGGCCGTGTGATGGACACATGTCCAGTCATGCATTCCAGTCATTCACAGACACAACGACCTCAGAAGACAGGAGCGCCATGGACATTTGCGCCTCCATTTGGACACTCGAGTTGAACAACGTAAACGATGGCGCATCTGTCCATTTTACCATTGTGGCGCAAATGTCCATGGCACTCCCGTCCTGTCATCCAAACGACCTCCTCCAGTCTTATTTATTCCTCCATAATAAAGATTAGTTGTTTAGTTCCATACATTTTGCACTACCGAAGAACCTATGTGTCCAGTGTACAACCGGAAACTGTATACATAATGTTACTCAACCCCCAATAAGTGCACCAAAGCCATCGTTGCTCTTTTCCGGTTGCAGCTCCCCCTGCATTCAAGTCAGAAATCCATTGCCACCAGGACCTCCAAGCTCCATCCCCAAATCTTGATTATCCCGTATACTATACATATATTATACAATATCAAATGGATCAGGAGAATGTAACTTCATTTGAGCATCCGATCGGAATTTGCACCTATAGTGTTGCTCAACCCCACCAGGCGCACCCCTAGTTGTTCTTTCCTATTGCACTCTTCATTCCTTTCCCTCTGAAACTGTGTCGTACCGTTCCGCGATTGTGGACCGATTGATTGGGTGATAGTGCTGGATGGGGGG
>JACMIF010003941.1:0-13383 GCA_014805445.1 Diplogasteroides magnus | reverse complement strand
CAAAAGTCTCGAAATTGACCAAATATGCTAAATTTTGGATTTTCTACAGCAAGAACCAGGCTTCACTGAGGGACGTGCATATCCGCAATGGAGAGTACTTAAGTAGTATGATTTTCGCTATTTTTACTAGACCTACTGGTTCAGGCATAAATATGTGGCGAATTTTCTAAAGTATGACACTTTGAAAAGCCCCCTCTTTTTTATGCCTGAACCAGTAGGTCTAGTAAAAATCACAAAAATCATACTACTTAAGTACTCTCCATTGCGGGTATGCACATCCCTTAGTGAAGCCTGGTTCTCGTTGTAGAAAATCCCAAACTTAGCATATTTGGTGAATTTCGAGACTTTTGACGCTTGTTTCTCGTTCTAGAAATTTTCTCCGCCAAAACTGAAACATGCTTTAGACATCTCTGCCCAAGGCCTATGTCCTGTGAACATCTCATCCCGAAAGCTCGGCCCCGATGCGTGCACTTCCCTGGTCATGAGGGAAACTGATGGGAAAAGAGAAGAATGCAAATTATGAATCATCTGACACTTTCTGGACAAAGACATAAACTTATGGTTATTTGATGTCTGTGTCCAGAAAGTGAGAGGTTTATCTTTTACCAGTATTACTCACTGAATCGAGAAGCAATGGAGAATAGCCAATACTACCAACATAACGAATAGTCCAGTGAAGAAGAGTACAGTGAAGACGATGATTGAAATGATGGCACGCGTATTTGGACTGGAAAATTAAATATGACATTTTACAATTAGAATTGTTTTTGTTCACTAAGCAGCATTGAAGAAAGATCATTGACGACACAACAAAGAACTATTTGTGTCTGCATTCAAATTCTCCAATGAATAAACGAATATGTGTGCAAAGGCATGAAATACGTTTTTTTCTCTTCATAAACAGTTTCTCTATGGTGCCAACAATCACGCAATAAAACACACGAAGATCCACTCACTAATCGTCTCCTAATTGTTTATCACAACATCCTGTGACGCAACATTTCATCACCGGCTCACATTGGTAAGTTATGCGGTAAGGTCTGAAAACTCATGTAATGCAAAAGAAAATTGTTTAAATCTGGACATGCAGTGCAAGAAAGATGTACATCGCATAAAAATAAACTAAAAACTCACGTGGATTTGCCTAGCAATTCATAGCCACTTGTCAGAACCTCCAAATTGGTTTTGCATCTAGAAATTCACGTTCATTATCTATGAAGAATATATATGGACACAATACTTTTCTTGATATTCTTCCACTCCAATGAAGAAGAGAAAAGAGAGTGGCACCCTTAACAGTTGTTTTTCTTTTAAAGATAATTATAGGCTAGAAATAGCCAAAGTTTCAGTTTCAAACTGCGGATATTGACTGATTTGGAAATATGTGATTACAGGATTACTAGTGATTATTCATTTCTGAGCCGTTCTTATTGATGAACAACAAAATATGAGGGATGAAATAAAACGATCATTTACCACTGCTTGTCTTTCTGCTCCACCACTGCTTTCTCGGTCCAAATGGGCACTGAGCCAACCATTTGAGGAATGGAATCGTGGCTGTTCACAATGGCGCATTCGTAGTTTGGTGATGCACTAAAGTGCTTATTATAATGATATGCTGCCTTATTATAATGCTTTATTGCTGACTAACTGTGAGCAACGAAGTGTATGAGCGGAAACAGCTCAGATGTGAACAAGAAAGTTCAACTTCCCACTTGTGGAATCCTAGTAAGAATGACATACTTTGTCTCTCTAGTGCCTACTTTATCTACAGATACGAAGCACAGCAGTATTTTTGTAATTGACTTACTCTTCTGAAGCGTTGTACAAATATCCCCTGGCGGAACAGTCTGACCAGGTGGTCTCGAAGGATGCAAGTCCTGCCAAGAAAAAATATTGTCATGTGAAGTGCTAAGTAAAGGGGAATATTATCATCACAAATTTTACGAGAAGGGTATCTGCTAAGTTTTCCAAGCACCTACACAACGTCTTTCACAAACCACTAACCACTTGCCTTTGTTCAGGACGATTTTCGCCAGAACATTTGCGACGTATCCGAGAAGAAATGAGTATGCTCCAAGAAAAACAAAGAACACCCATGAGGACTTCTTTTGGCTTATGGCGCAGGTGCACCGTACCATATCTGTAATGATGGAGGTGAAAGACATAGACATACACACATGAGACTCGAACGTGGTACAAAACATGAAGTGGCATCCAGGCATAAAATGGAGATAATCATCACTCAACAACGATGAGCCTTTAATCAAGACTGACTCATGTGAGGAATGGCGCCTGATTAGACGCTTCTTTGAATTTTTCGATATCATAATAACGGATACACACAGAAAAATACAGAAAATATCTACCGCTTTATTGTAAGATCGGCTGTTATTCTTTCGCCGGATGGAAGTTTCAAAATCAAAACTGCCATCCAATGGCAAAATAACTGACACCGGAGCGGTAGTTATTTTCTGGGTGTAATCAACACTGCAAACTTCATACGTTGCCAAGGTTTCTATAATGTACTTGATGTCTCGTCTGTGTCTGTGTCGAGATTTGTAGTCACGAAGCACACTCGAGGAGCGTCTGGGATACTGGGATACACATATTTCTTTATGTTACGGAAAGAAACGGAAAGAATTATCCATTTTTGTGTTAGTAGCTGGATAAAATTTGCGAAAATATTGTTGTCTTTCCTTGATACATAAGAACATTGAATTAATGGAAGGATGGATCACGAGGGCGGAAATGACCAAAGAATTAAAATATCAAGAAACGGAAAGATTTTCAGATTGAAAGGGTTTAGTCATGTATGATGGAAGAAACACGAATGAATAGGCATTCAGAGATTCATTGTGTGACTCGTACTGAATATTCGAACGGCTTTGACGTTGCGAACTCGCTTTCTGTAGTCGTCGCTAATGCACATAATGACGATGGGATTGATTATGGAACGTGACGGACGGAACCCAAGACAGTCATTTGCACTTTGTATATTCCTATAATGTAATCCAGAACAAGACATTCAAATTCAGTGTTATGTAATGGTTAACGCTTGTTAATTGCCCTTGTTCTATTATTTTGTCATTGTTCTGTCAATAGGCTATTCGGTTCCGGAAAGAGATTCGCATGTAAGAAAGACCAAACAAACTTCCGAATTTAACCTTTCTCGGCCGAGCCAAGCAGACAAATACATAAATAAGTGTTCTAAGGAACTTCTGAGCTCCCTAACCATTATGAACCGTTGATTAAACTTATATCATTTTTGAAGATCTATCAGGAAGGATCGAGCGTAGTCCTGCTAGTTGAGTTTCTCGTTCTTATACCGCAGAACTGGCAGAATATTAACATTAATTTGTTCTCAGTTCATGTATCCAATTCGATGAAGAAGTGCATATTGCGTGAAAAAGATGTGTTGCCAATTTATGGCAACCGATAGAATTTTATCAGAACATTAAACAGGTATCCGAATCACATCGTTTGTATTACCGTAATAATTCTAATTCTTCTTCCCGGTAAACTATAAACCTTTTTATGAACGTTTTCCCCGCATAGTGTTGGACAAAACACAAGGATGAAGAGACAGGAACCAACCCTAAGATACGGGAAGTGAGTTAGCACCGATCTGAGTGATCTGAAAGGACACTAAACAAGGAGATTCCCCTGTGAGGTTACTGTAACTCCCCCCTTGTCAGCATATTCTCGTTCATTGGTTGACTGGACCTACTGTTCATTTCCGTATCACTATATAGAATATTACGCATCAAATCAAATAATCGATTAGATTTCGTTCTGGCATATTTAATTAGGAATGTGGAATGTCAAGCAGATAGAAATCAATGATCAAACAACATTGTACATTCCCTTCTCGGTCTCCCGTCCTGTTTCCTTCTCCAAAAGACATGGACAGTAAGGCACGGTCTCTTGTATGAAGAAGGCGAGATGATCACATCTGAAATATCGGCATATTTGTAACGTGTATATACGATCTCTTTGCACGTGCTATCGAGAAGGAATTTGAAATGAAAATAAAACAAATTAAATGAGTAGCGATCGGGAGCACTTAACTGTCCGGAAAAGCTCTGAAAGTGAGATGACACAATTTTTTTACTACTACTGCATAAATATAATCTTCCATTAATTATATTGTATCCACTCAATCAGTAAGCCGTTTAGTTTTCCTGCGAGGGACTTACAAAACCGTTTTCGAATATCCGATCCACTATTGAATGTATGAATTTTGATGGAATAAATAAATACATAAACTGACTGAATGGAGAAACGACGAAGTAACGCGACCATCAGACTCATTATGAACATTCCTGTAAAGAAGAGGGTGGGGAAGACGAACAACCACGCAAAGAAGATGACGAAGGGACTGAAAACTGAGTTGAAATTAAAAAGTCAAATAGTGTTCCTCCGGCTTTCTCTATATAGACATAGGCACTGTTTACTCCTCAATAATTCATTCACCGGTGCCGAATGCGAATTCCTATTCGACTGCTCTTTTGACTCACAGTCCTTTAGTATATCGCTTCGCACAGCACCCACCAGGCGCACAACATTCCATCGCTGGCGCGCATTGGTAGTCAATCTTGCGGAGTGTACTGAATTATATCACGTTGGTAGTAGCCTCAAGATATCAATGTAAACGATGTTACTCAGAAGTTGAGCTGCAATTAAATGTACTTAAGAGAAATCTTTCAAATATTCGAGATCACGTTCATTTACAGCGAGGTCAGTCCTGCATCTGAAATTATTGCATTGGAATATTTGTGATGTGACGAGCGATTTTAGCTTATTACTTCAATCTCGTCTCTCAAACCATTTACTTTTCCATGAATCCAGAGTAACCGTTGATGCCACTGAAAAAGTAAAACGAAAGGGGAATCCAGTTCTTATATCTTTGATTTTCGACAGCTCTCTGCAATGGCAAATCTTTCATACCTAACAAACAATCATTTTTCCGGTGAAGAATGAATTAGGCAAAGTAAACACATACATGTGCCCAGGGCATGTCTTTTCTTGTTTTTGACTATTGTAATGTATTAGGGTGTTCCATATATTTTGACCCTTTTTCACTTTTTTCTTTCGAATTAAATTTCTACCAAGTTAGCAATCACTGTGATCCAAAGGTAATCCACAACGATGACCACCACTCTCCTCGTGTTTTTCCACAAGCTCTTGAGTCTATCCCTTCAGGACAGCGCAGGCAAATTATTCATCCAATTTTCCTACTGCATTTTGACCACCTCACTTCACTGATATTTCTTTCCTCCTAGGAATACTGCAAAGGTTCTGATTTCGTGGTTATCGCAAGGGGTGATGGCTGCATAGTATAAAGAAAGATTGATTTTCTCGAACCTCAACGAATTCAAATTTTTCTGAAGTTTTGTCGAAATGCATGCTCGGACAATATCAAGAGATTTCAAATTTTGTCAGCTTTCTCATCGACAGATTGAAGTCCCCTGTTATCCCGGGCAATTCCTGGTAGTAGAAATGAAATGTAACAATTTGAGCCACAGGTTGTAGGTGCCAGTTGATCTCGTTGAGAATGTGGTTTCGATATATAATTTCTGTATGCACTCGAACAGCGCCGATTCGGTGACCCACATCTGTGCAATGAAAAGGGATATGACCAAGTAAACTTCACAGCTTAAAAGAGGAGTTATTTACCTACAAGGTCTGATATTTGTTTTCGATTCACATGGTTTGTTCCAGAAGAAATAAATAGATTTTGACTTGAGTACACTTTGGAACCGGATTTCTGTGACCCAAAACAACTCCTTCATCATTTTGAATATTTTTGCCTCGTCCGTTCGATTCTCAATAACAAAGTATATTTTTCTAACTAGTGCTATAAACGACCATTCCATAAAATTGATTTCAGATTATTATAGCCATTTTTTGCAGACCCATATTTTTTCGAGTTCGATCGACCGAGAATACAACTCGACTAAGTCAAAGGGTTATTTTGGGCTAATGGTTGATGTATGCTCCGTACAAAGTGACTAACACGTAACGTGGGCAGTGTCAAAGTCCCACTATTAAATTGGGCACTCAACCTTACTTGGCAAAGAAATGACGGTTTTTCCAAAATAATGCGAAAATATTGATTTTTGACCATTATATTTCTACATTTGTAACAATTCAAGGAAGTGACGAAGAACCGCTTTGGGTTAGCTATTTTCGCAGCAGTGCATGAACTTTCTACCAGTAAAACAGGCAACCTTATACCGATTTCACTTTTCTAGAAATGATATTTTGAAGATGATGTGCAAAATAGGGTCAAAATATATGGAACACCCTAAAACATTAATAAAATAGGTCAGTTACCTCATTCCAAACAGTCACATTTCCCACGTTTTGACTTTCCATCCGCTTGTTAAACATCGTGCATTCATAACTGGCCGAACTGAAAGGAGTTTCTTTTCAATTATTAAGAATTGGCTGTCCGCAAGCCTCTCGTTCTCTCATCTCTCCCAGGATATTGATATCCCCAGCGGGGAAACACCTCACATGAGCACAGGACAACTTCTTTAAAAAGTTTCTAATTTGAATGCTACAAGCGTAAAAAGAAGGTTAGGCTTACTCTTCCTCCGTCGGAAACAGAACTCCCTTCGCGTAGCACTCGCTTTCTTCGGTTTCGAATAAGGCGAATCCTGATATAAAAAAATTTACATCGTAAATTAATATATTTTCATTCTCAACTTTAATTCTAATCAATTAGAACTCAAATTCTCACCTTTATTTAAGGTTATGTCCACGATGAATGAAGAGTAGAACCCTAGTATGAAGGACTAGACCCCGAGAAGGACTAGCCGACATTTGCGCGACATTGGTGGTGTTGCTTCTGCCATAACGCTGCAAAAAATTATATTCAATGACAATAATCGACAAAGCAGTCATTGCCACAAGCAAATCCAAGCCGTATGCAAAGACGATACTAAGCGGAGTCAATACACAATATTTCGAATGAAACGTTTATATTTTCACGTGAGCATTCCAAAAAGACGTAGATAATTGTAGAAATATTTCGAAAGAGTCGTCATGACGCAGGAGAAAGACTCTTGGACTGCAGGCTGTTTGCGCAGACGCGAGAGAATCTCGCCTTCTACGACTCTCTCTATCTCTCTATCTCTGTCTTTCTGCCCCCTCTCTCATTTGCACATGCTCTCTCGCCATTCTCTCTGCTCTATGTTTCAAGAAATGTCTCTCACTAAGTTTTTGCTGTTGCAGCATTTCCTAACCGGGGTGACTCATTAAAATGAGATAATCTCCGCAGTCAAGAGGCGATTGGAGTTATATCAAGCTCTGTAACAGTTGTTGCATGCATAGTTATTTTCCGTCTACTTAGTCCTAACAATCGCAGCACTGAAGAGAGAT
Source organism: Diplogasteroides magnus (assembly GCA_014805445.1). Taxonomy (NCBI): domain Eukaryota; kingdom Metazoa; phylum Nematoda; class Chromadorea; order Rhabditida; family Diplogasteroididae; genus Diplogasteroides; species Diplogasteroides magnus. The sequence continues at coordinate 5,994 of JACMIF010003941.1, read as the reverse complement.
CTTTACTGTCAGGGTTTCGTTGGCGCTAATTAAGTATGGCTCACGATGGAAACATGAAGCATCAAGGGAAATGACGAAATATCACGTAAAAGCAAGAGAACATAGGCGTCTTCTGAACGTAAATAATTTGAGTATTGAAAAGACAGTTCAATGTAGAAACATGACAAACGTGCAAGACACAGCGGAGTCGGGAGGCGACATGACGATAGTTTGTCCAGCACGCAATGGTGTACGTCATTTATTGAATATACTACAGATTAAGCACGAAATCAATGGTCGTCAGGAAAAAAAGAGGGAAAAGGGAAGAGAAGCAGGATTGCCAATGATACACTTCAGGTGCACCCACTTCAGGTAAGGAAGGAAATAACCGGGGAGAGAGGATGATACGTGAAACGTTTGGAATCGACTAGGAGGCCTTTTCCTTTCCCTCAGCGCAATCTGCATGTCGCAATAGATATTTTCAGAGTGCCTTCAGGAAGCGTTGAAAATATTTATAGGGGATAATATATAAAATATTCGCAAAACAAATATATAAAATAATCACAAGTTAGAAAATATTACACATGCAAGACAGGGGAGTGCATTTGAATACTAAGGCACATCATTAAAACTTTACCAAAATCCGAAACTTCACGGAAGCTTATTAACAAAACTTTTTGTATTTATGCAATATTTGATGTGCAGTGTCGATATGAGAACACAAGCCATATGATATAGAGATCCGACTGAAAAGCTCAAGTATTGTAAACACACGTAGATATAATACTATCAAAATATGGCAAAATAATGAATTCGAGTATCTACAGTAATAAATTTGCCAAATAAAGAAATGATAAATTCCTGAAATTACACAGAATTGTAAGTTCCCTTGGCAGAGTCTAGTATTCTTTCATTATTCAACAGAAAGGGACAGCAGGGCACGGTCTCTTGTATGAAGAAGGCGAGACAGTCGCATCTGAAACAAGTGGGCGACATTATGTAGTATATCTATCCATTATATTCATGTAATCCAAGTTGATATTTTAGAAAAATCGACGAACACACTAGGGTTTCTTAAACAATTGCATTCCTCTTTCGTCTTTTCTCCGCAGAGCGGTCGTCTCTACGAGCGATAGACAACCGCTCCGAGTTGATTAGACGAGTGAGAAATGCACTTTACTTTTTATTTGAAAACCCTAGAACACACAATCTAATCTGGTGACATGTACTTGTTTCTTTATAATCTACCTCATTCGGGTGCCATTTCATCTTTCCTCTCACCACAATTGATTTCTCTTAAGTAGAGACCGTGAATTGACTCAGATATTGGCAGCCGTTAATTCCTAGCCGTCTAACTTCATTCCTAGCGGTTGTCTCTGCTAAGGGAGAAACGACGATAGAAATTAAGCTAGGCGGTCAGAAATGAACGGCTGTCAAAATACGAGTCAATTCACAGTCTCTGTTCATAGCAAAGACAATACTATCGAATTAGTTTACTTGAACATCCAGCTGTTCACTATGTTCTAAGTATATTTAGTGCATTATTCTAGTCTCTGCAGTGCGAATATATATTATACAAAATCAAAGATAGAAAATTCGCACTCCAGAGGTTAGACTAATGACAAGAACACTCGTTTTGATAAGATTTAGTTCTGAATGAACTGACTGAATGGAGCAGCATCTCATCAGGGATAGAAACGAACTCAACACGAATATTCCAAAGTGGAAAAGAATGAGAAAGACGAAGATTGAGACAGCGAAGTTCAGGGTGGGACTGGAAACAATTCACGTTGTGGTTGCTGTAATTAACTCTAAAACGAGTGAACAACACTTTTCCAAAATTATAGTTATTGTATTTCACAATAGAGTCACTACTTATATTTGGTACGCTCTTGAATATTTTACTTACCGGCCATTGCCCAATCTCTTTTCACAGCAGCCGGTCGTACAACATTCCATCGCCGGTGTACATTGGTAGTCGCCTACAACAGAGCGGTGCCTCGTTATCGCACCCAATTGCTTCATGAATATATTTCCTTTATCACCCTCAATATTCTATGATCAGTAATCAAGAGCCACTTACGCGGAAGATTTTAAGCGCTCGAAGTCGCTCTCCTGTACTTTCAGATCGGTTTTGCATCTGAAATTTGCCTAAATCGTTCGAGGGTTGGTATTATTCACTATACGGTAAACACAGAACACGTACCGCCATAACACTCGTCAGTGACATTCATCTATGTTTTCATGTGAATGATAAACAATATGTATAACAACAAGCTTGAGTGAGTGACATCGACTAATGTTGCTTCTTTCCTCACTTACTTATCCATGAATCCAGGTCGTCCATGCACATCGATGAGGAAATAGAACGAAAGATGAATCCATTCCTTGTCCTTTTGACCTGCGTTCTGCAATGAAAATCATGATAACAAGTCGAATTTTGAACGAAGTGCATTTAGCTATAATATTTATGATCTTAGGAGAGTTTATGTTATAACGGAAGTCAGCATTATTCGAATCAGTCTATAACTGAGGTCCTGAATTGAGAGCTCACCTCATTCCAAACCTTAACTCCTCCCATATCCTGACTTTCCTCCCTGTTGTTTAGTAGCACGCATTCTTGATTGATGAATCTGAATTATCGTGTATTTCTATGAACAAAACTCGTCAAAGAAGCAGCTGGGCGTTCAAGAAGAACTTATAAACATTCGATTGAAACTCACTCCTGCGCGGGGAAGAGATACCCGGTGGCATAGCATTCTGATTCTTCAGTTTCCAATAAAGATAGTCCTGAACCAATCTACTTGGAGAGAAAAAAAAGAAATTCCACTAGTATTGTCTCTCATCGAGTTTAGTAAAAATTCGCCTTTATTCAAAACGGCCTTCGCAACGTAATATGAAACTAATCCAAGAATGATTGTGTAGAGGCCAAGATACACGCGATATTTCTTCAGAGACATCGGTGCCTCGGCCATGCTAAGCTAAAATAAATAAGTTCGTACGGCAGTGTTGTGTTTGGAACGATTTGCAACAACACAAAACGGATCTTTGAAGCTGTTTTTAGGTTGTAAGCTGCTTTGAGTGTCAAGAAAACGAAACGCTTACAAGTTGAATTTCAAATTTCAAAGTGTCAAATGTCAAATTTCGATGAATTTGCAATCGAATATGGCTAAATAATCCAAGAAGCATTTCGAAACAACTGCATGACAACAAGTCTTGACTGCTACTCCCTACTCCCTACTCTCACGGGGAAACTATCACACGTGCACGCTGTCTTCTCTGCACTCTCTCGTCTCTCCATACTCTCTCGTTCCCTCTAATCTCTCTTCACCGTCTCAACTGTGCGTGCTCTCTCACTATTCCCGTTGTTCTCTGTCTCGTCTCATCTCTCTGCAGGCTATTGATATGGCATGTTCTTTCCCTCTTCTTTCCATGATGTAAATGAATGCTAGTGCACCACTTAGTTGAATTAGTTAGTCCTTAAATGAACTAGTAAAAAAAGTGGAGGGAGAAAAAATGAGGATTTCATGTACTCAGCACTGGGCGCTGTGCAGAGTTGGTTTTGCTCTACCGGATTATTACAACTGCGTTGGCGGCCAAGGTGGAAAGATCAAGAGTCGAAATTAGAAGCCGAGGGATCAAGTAAACTAAATCGGATGAAGAATGCAAAGGATTATGTTTATATATACTACAAAGAACGGAAGCCCCATTGACAACCATATTATGGAAGGAGTTTCAGTAAGGTTTCAAAAAGATTCTCCAGGAGAGCTCACATGAATAAATTAGCAGTACGCTGACATATGGATATTCCACTAACCCTGAAAAAAGAATTCAGTGTCTGTAGGGTATCGCACTATGTAGGTAAGCGCCCGCAAAATGTCTGTGGCCGTTCACAAAACGTGTTTCGATAAAGTTGTTGTGCATATTGAAAACTGTTTCAACTGACTATTTACAGCGGTAATGTAACTGTTCTCGGTCTGGAAGCCGTGGAAGGATTTGACGGAAAGAATGCGACCTTGCGACTACAAATAAAAAAGAGGGAGGAAGTGTACACTTGCACACTCTGATACATAGGACTCGCACTTCAGCAGACAAGTTGAACACGGAAAGATAATTAATGAAATGAGCTTCCATCAGGAATGTTTTGACCAAGCACAGGCTATTCACCATTTTTCTCCTTCATCCTCATTCAAGATGTCAATCTCTTCAGTTATTTTGTCACCATCTTTTAAAAAAACAAAAGTCTTTCAACTGCCCCAGACCATGACCAGACGGTCGTTTTGAATAAAAATTTCTTGTAATATTTTATTTCTTTCAGTGATAATACGGTTACAACTTGACTTTCGAGTGGCATAAATGAAATGATTGCATGCGTTCACTTTCTCTTGCAAACAAATCTCTTCGTGAGAAGACAGAATGAATCACTCCATTCTGCAGTCTTTCCGTTCAACACCACACAGTTCTCATTATGTGCCGCATTGTCCGGTTCTCCTGTACGTATTCGCTCATTCTTAATCTGACGTTAACTGACCGTTTCTCCAATTTCTGAAGTTATGTATTCTTCCATCGGTGTTGATGAACTGTTCTTCTCTCTGTACATCATTGAGAGAAAGCCAAACCAATTCGTGGGAGGAGATCAACTCTGCAAAAGACGCATGTATCGTAATAAAGGGAAAGACTGAGACCGGATATGAATTGATTCTCTTCGTGATCCTCAATGGACGCCAAATGACCTCCCCATTCCACGCAGACTTCTTCAGCTGAATGAATTGCTTGTGTATGGCCCGTACTAGCGTTGGCAGTTTGTTTTCAGTTATGTTTCACGGAAGCTCTATAACTTTGATATATAGAATCAGTGAAACATAACCGATTTCGCATACAATCTTCCAAACCGTAACTCGTACACTATCCCCTTACCTGTGTACCACGATTCCCTTCTGTCAGGAACAATGTATTCCCATTCTTCTCTTTTATGAATTCGTGTTCGTAGTAGTTCTATGGTCTTCTGTCAGTATATCTTGCCCCCTCATTCCTCATCTCTCTTCACTCACACTCAGTTTCCTCATTTCGCTGTCAATTCTCACAATTTCAATTGCCATTTTCTCCTCCATTCTACTTCGAACTTCTCTGATAGCATTCTGAGGAATGGAATGAGTATGGAAAGTCCTGTCTCGTGTCACCTCAAGGTCTCTCATCATTTCATATTTGAACGCGTCCATAATGAACGCTGAATTTGGAGTTGGCCAATCATTCGAAGTTTCAACTATGGATGGAACGGGAGTCTGAATGAGCATCTCTCTTTTCTTCTCCATTTCATAGCCTACAGTAGTTGTAGACGTTGTAGTTGATGGAGGCAAAGTTGTCGTAGTGGATCTTCTGAAGAGAAATGATAAGTGATTGTATAAATGGAATCTCTACCTCCTCCATTTGGATGTTGGAAGAGGAAGAGTCTCGATGGCTCGAGGATGATCAATGTGAAGACTTCTTCTTGCCTCTTAATCGTCCCTCCTTCCCTTCATTTCTTCACTACTCACCTCGACTCTTCAATTCACCACCTGTGCATTCGGATAGAAGATTCCGCAGACATTGAACTTCAGCAGATAGATTGAGTCCAAAGTTGGAACAGGGAATGGAGTGAGCGGAAGTGAAGACTAGGAAGAGAGGGAAGAGTATCATTGGGTGAAGTGACCGAATGGACATCGAAGACAAGTGACAACCTGTAGTTGAGTGAGTGAAAGACGAGAAGAACGGAAACAGCTGATGAGAAGAGGATCGACTGTTGAAAGTTCATAAGGTAAGAAGAGAAAGAGTCTTTTGATGAAAGGATATCCACTGGGGAGAGAGGTCATTTATCACTGAGAAAGAATGATTGTCTTGACTTCAAGCTCTTAACATTGATGAGCCAAACCGTACAAAGTGTGGTGGGAAGTTGAACTACTTTTGGGATTATGTTTCACAGTGGGAATATGTTTAAATATATGGTAGCATTGAAACATAACTCATGAAATAGTCAAA
>JACMIF010003940.1:0-13383 GCA_014805445.1 Diplogasteroides magnus | reverse complement strand
AAAAAATCATGTCGATATCTCAAGCCGTTCGCCCGCGGCATCCTTTCAAGTGGCCGCAAAAGAGACCACCCTCTCCCCATATGCCTGGGAATCGCAAAGATCTTTTCAAAATGGTCCAATCTCTTTGAAATTTGGCTGAAATTTGGCTCTACGTCTGAGCCAAATTTGACGGCGATTGGACCATTTCGAAAAAATCGTTTGCGGTCACTAGATTTGAAAGTTTTCGCGCTTTTGCGAAAAACCTCGTCCGCCAAATTCAATATCCTTTCACAATTATTTCATACACTTCGTAATCGATCATATATGCGTTTTTCAAGAGAGCTCATCTTCTGGTATGCGAGCTATGTTCGATTGAATCGGCGGTAAAGAAGACCGGATATTCAATTAGTTAAATTTCTTCGAATTTGCCAATATGAGAACTTTTCATTGTTGATAATTGGAAGGATAAACTCTATGAACATACTCTAAAATACCGTTCCTCAAAAAAATTCGAATTTCAAAAGTTACTGAATATCGAAATTATTAATTTCATTTTGATATTCCAAAAATCCACACCTACCAATTTGCATGAAAATTTCGTTGCTTAGGTTTTTCAAAAAGACGAATCGATTAAGCCTATTTCTAGAATTGACCACTTTCGGATAAGGGGTGATCCATATCCAAACCCTCAGGGATGATCTACTTCCGGTATATCCCGGATTTAAAAATGTTCACCAATCGATTCCTCGACCTTTATTTAGCCTAGAACACACTTGATCTCATCAAAATATTTCTTTGAGCCGAAACGGACCCACAAAGAGGGCCAACTCCCCGGGAACAAAAAAAACGCCCGTTTGAGGTCCCTAGGTATAGGTATGTCAAAGTTTGGACTGAATATTTATAGGTGATACTGTATAAAAAAACCAAGAAATAGCGTCCCATGATCAAATACCATTCTCAGTCACATACATGTCAGGGATGTGCATTTGTTGATTTTAGATTTGTTGGTTTGTTGATTTGTTGACATTTTTTCAACAAAATTGTTGAGTCAACTAATCAACAAAAACATTTTCAACAAAACAACAATAAATTTCATTGGTATTTGGCCAAATTAAAAAAATTTTGTCGATTTTCTCCATGAAATTTGTTCCAGAAAACCATGAAATTCATTCCATTTCCAGTCGCCTATGTTTTTCTAGAAGCTGAACACATAAAACAACAAAAACAGTTATTTTCCAATAGCAGATTATTTTAAATGTTGCTGATTTTGTTGATTTTTGTTGACAAATAAGAGTCAACAATTGTTGACTTGTTGAATTGTTGAAAAATATTTTGTTGCACATCCCTGATACATGTCATTTAGACAACACCATCTTTGCTTGTCACTCGTCTTCACCAACCACGCCCCCCCCCAAGTATCGCGCTACGCCGAAGCTCAAGATCTACAGTACCTCGTAATTTTACCTACTCGCCAAAAGCATAAAAGGAGGAGTTGGAGTCAACTTCTCATGTTATCTTCAATCGCGTGTCTCATTTACAATATCGCGGAATTGTTGCGCACGGCGTTGGTATCAAGTTAGAGGATGAAGTGCCATGATATCATGCTATCCGTCCTCATATCAGACATTTGTGGCAAAAATATAAATATCAGCCAAGAGCATTGGAAACTGGTAATCGTGTCAATTGCACATCAGGCGGTCTTTCAGCCATAATGTCTCCAACAACTCGGTAGTTTTAACTCTAAATGGATGCGAAGTGCATTTATCATTCGTTGAATCTCTGCGGAGCTGTTGCCTATCGAAAGTAAAGGCAACCGGTCCTGGAGATTGAATAGAATTGTGTATGAATTACACTTCTAATCGTTGAGAGCCGACAATATTTAGATTCATAATACTTTTCCACGTAACCATAATGTTATCGCATTCGAATGAGCGCACATTCTAATGCGATAATATTTTAATGTTCACTATATTCGTTTGACAACACTCGAAGCGTCCGCACGGAATGCATTTCTATTTTTGTATTATATTGATATTTTCGAATATCGCTACATGAATTCTGGTCTACTAAAAAAATCATCAGTAGCACCGGACTGCAAAATTCAAAAGTCACCACGCATACCACGCTTGATGAGAAATGCTTCACATTTGCATCAGATGATCACACTCACTGTTATGCGTATTGTCATTTCTAGGGTTTCAAAAACAATCTTATATTGACAGCTTGCCAGGAGGTTACGCAAAGCTGCAGAGTGCAGAGATATTTTCGGACTATGAAATTTTCAGTGCCTATTCTATGACTAGTTGTACGAAGGCCCTGTGAAAATTTCACATAGATATCACCATTAGTGTTAAAGCAGTGATGTCATCACTTCTGGCAATCTGTCAATATAAGATTGTTTTTGAAACCCTAGTCATTTCGACTTCGACCTTTTTCTGTATTTGCTTGAATGCACTTCCCCATCAGCATGTCGCTTCAATGGTGTTCTGATGTCTACTGCTTTTTGGAAAAAAATTTAAAATGGGCAAATGAAATTCATTAAAGATATGGAAGTGGTCTCACTCTTGACTCAATCCGGCTCCTTTGCTCTGCACTGAAAAGTTACTGTTACTAAACAATAGAGAACACAAGGATGTCGTGTAAAAGGAAGGAAATATGAGACGTAGACATGATAATGTCGACTTTTTGCATTAGAAGGACATTCACTACAAATTAGACCCACGATAAGGTTGCTCACAATGCCATTTCATTGAATACTATACTTTTAGTCATTGCAGTGAATGACTACATTTCGTAATTTTTGATTGGATGTGTGTCATGATGCATCCAGAGTCTGGATTCCAGACAAGTCCAAATATCCATCCCTTTATCATATCACCATTTCCGCGCATTGTCGCTCTTTCTGTTCTTGATTTCTGGTCATCTGCAGCATTATATTTTAATAAACACATTTCATTAGAAACCTTTCCCTTATCTCGAATACTTTACATTGTTTTGACACGAATTTACCTTTCTTCCTTATCCGTGATGAACGAAATCAAGCGGAAAAGTTGATTAATGAATCGAAAATTATTCATTCCGCATTTGCATTGATCACGACTCAATGGTTACCAATTAGAGTGGACAAAGCAAGCCATTCCGCAAGCGCTTGTTTATTCCGGAGCGGTTGACCGGGCAAACGCAAGCGCTTGCGAAGAATGAAATCTTTCGCAAGCGCTTGCGAAACATTTTCATTCCGTCAGCTTCTGATTTTGGTAATATCGCTTTGGGATCAACAGAGATAAGGTGCAGAATTGAATTTCCGATCCGATGGTCCAGGTCCCGTTGCCCGAGCGCGCTTCCCAATTTCCCAAGACTCAACAACCTCGAAGAAAGCGAGACATATTACTGTAGGATATTATGCCCTATACTGGTTCTTGGTGATCGAGGAGAGCAAGGAAAATGGTCAGATATTCCAAATATCCGACTCGAACTTCAATTTCGATACTTCTTCCCGAAGGTCCATTTTGAAATATGGCCTTTTTCGAGGCTGTTGAGCACTGGGGGAGTGGGTAAGCGCGCTCGGGCAACGGATCCTGGTCCATCGTATCGGGCATTCAATTCCGCACCTAAGCCCCGTTGTTCCCCAATCGCTATGACCAAACTCCGATCCTTGAGGAATGAAAATGTTTTGCAAGCGCTTGCGAAAAAATGACCGCTCTCGCAAGCGCTTGGGAAGGAATGGACCGCTCGCCGCGCTTATCCAAGCAGAATGGCTTGCTTTGTCCACCCTATTACCAATCTATCCTCTTTTGTGTTTACCTCTCTTATAATATCTCTTATGATATCAAGCGCATGGCTTGTGGAGGAGAATATAAATAGTGACAATATGTCCATCAACCTGTATCATCTGGCTACTCTTTCCGTCTTTTCGCAAATTTTAGTGTCTGATCGGAAATTTATGTAACACAAACGCGCCAACCGAATATGTAATCTTTGCTTCAGGCGGTCACTGAACAATCCCAATCTTCTATAAAGACCCGTTCTCTTTCACTTCGTTGTGCTAACTGAATGGCTGCTCTGGACTACCTAAAATTCGTTACAGATGCGATATCAGGTACAAACTCATAATTACAGCATCAACTAGGATAACATATAAATTCAATAGATCTATATTCATATTTCGTCAGCAAATCTGTGATACATGTAGCGTATTTACCAGTTTACCACCAGATGGCTGATTAATAATTAGTCAAACACATTCACAACTGTACATTTTCAGCCACTTTGATCGTCGCCAATTTGATTCTTATTGTTATATTCGCCAATGAGAATCTTGGCTTCTATCGGTATGATTGCGATTTGTTATTTGCGAAACCACTATTAGTTACACAAGAATTTAGTCAGCGGAGTGGACAACAATAATTGTGTACATTATCATATTTACAGGTATTACCTAATGCTCTTTCTGTTCAACGATGCATTGTATTCGTTCATGATGCTCACTGTGCAGCCGGTAAGGCGTTTCATAGTCACAAGAGTGGGCGTCTTACACAATTCAAATCTACCCATTCTCTTCCGAGCGGTGGCCATTCAAACGCATAGACAGCCGCGCGGAGGAAAATGGGTTATTAATGACGCCCACTCTAATAGTCACTACCCACAGGGTATGTAGTACAATTCGTTTGCATTATTGAAAAAAAGGATGAAAAAAGCGCACAACAGGGGCTACCAGTAGAGATGTGAAATTCTTGCCAATCATGTAAACAATATCCAAGGACGTTAAAAATGTAAAATCATTCTGACTTGCAGGAACCGTTCATTTACAAGGGCGCCTTTATCATGACAGGCACAGGGTTCTTTGAGGTAAAATGTTCATGCAATTTATTATAGGAAGATTAGCGCAGGGCAGAAAATAATGTATTTTGAAATCGTTTCAGGGCTACAAGGTCACCATGGCTTACGTCATGTGCCATTGTCAGTGCATGGCCATCATTACTCTGCAGTTTATCTTCCGATATGCTGCGTTGTGCAAGTGAGCAACAGTATAATGAAGTCAAAGTGCTACTAGACTCTAGTAGATACCTAGAGCCTTGAAAATTGGTTCTCGAACAACTTTTTATGTTGTAGATACAACTTATAAAGAAAATCTTGTATGTTATAATATATATGTTTTTCTTCAGCTTCGGCTTCTTCAAGTTCCTCAACTCCCCATGGGCCTTCTTCTACATGGCTGCATTCATACTGGGAACTGATATTGTCCATATATTATGGTTAATGTGAGTTCTTACTGTCTTCGCATGAGTCGGAAGAGTTTTGAATGAAGGAAAACATCTAGTAATCATTTCTAGCAATTGACTACTCTCATTACTGTCCAGATTTTTTGACTACATAAAAAATTCTTTCTGACAACCCTCAGTAATAACGGTTATGGATTCAGCACTTATTTTCCTAATGAAGTTGATGTGGCTTACATCGAACCGTTCGTCAAGGAGGTCTACAGTAAAAATGTTGATCCAACTGATGTTATGGTTGCACTCTACTGGGTGAGTTTTGGAGATGCGTTTGACAAAGTATTTTTGTCAATTCAGTATGACGGTACCTGGCGTGATTTTCGCATGTGACATCTTATCGGCAGAATCATCACTGTCCTCTACCACTTATTCGTTTTTGCCATAATGGGATTCTGCGTGCATCGCATCCTGCGCAATCTTTGGTAGGAAGAAGGAGCCGTTTTAAGGAAGCCGACAGGGAAGTCTTTTAGTGCATTCTTCATCTCGTTACTCTCTGATTTGCGGTTTTTTTAGAGTAGAGATGCGACGAATGCACTAAAATACTCACATGCGACACCCTCGCTTCCCGATGGGGAGATCAAAATACTCGGCGAGATGAGAAAGCGAGGAATTTGCACACAGACCCATAAGAAAACAATTCATTGATCTCATCGTCGGGAAACGCCTCACAGACTCGTAGGACGGCTACTTTAACGAAAGCATTATCTTTAGTACATTTTGACTGCAGGACGAGACTGAGTTGTGCACGAAAACATCTCATTTACAGGCCCTCAGACGGCGGCGGCAGTTCGGTTCTCTTGAGAAAGGAGCGACGCATCTTTGCTGCGCTTCTAGCTCAGGCAAGTCATAATTCTCGCCAATGAAAGGAAATGTTCATGCGCTATTTGAAAAAAAATATCTGACAAGGATTATCAACGGAGCATTCGAAAGTTCCTCCATTTGAAGAAGATGAATGCATTCAGACCGCCGTTCCCATAATCTCGACCATTTCTCCCATTTGCATCTACGAAGTCAGCCCCTTTTTCACTGACAATTCACTGCCAGAATTCGTCCTCATATACGATCGCCTTGCCAGATCAATTTTTCCCACAGTGGATGGCCTCTTAATTTCAACGCTATCAAATGGACTGAGGGTACGTACTTTCTTATATTCTTTATTACTGACTTTTCAATGGTGCGACATATTTGGTTATAAGAATAACTATTCCAGAGAAAGCTATTACGTCGTCTGGGTTTTAAAGCTTGGATCGCGAAGAAAACGGCATCAATTGGAGCAAGTTCATTTGTTGACGATGTCAAAGATACGAATGAAAAAGTTCTATCATTTAGGTATTCACAAACTACGTATCGCGCGCGTGAAGGGAACAATCACATTATATATATTTGCATTCTTATACCGGTACAACATACAATTCCGTTATTCTGAACTTCGGAATAAAGTACCTACTTTCTACTTCCTACTTTCTTAAATGTGTTCTATGCAATTTCCTCAGTTATTCGTCAATTTTGCGGGAAATACTGAAAACGTCGTAGAATACTGGCACAGCAATACGCAGACTGCGGAGTTGGACTAAAAAAACGAATTCTGGAACGAGGTGCTGATTCATTGTCTTGTCCCGGAATCAGTTGTTAATTGGCTGACTCATTCGGCATGTTTGTGTGGGGAATGAAGAAATAAGAGTGAAATCAGACAATGGGGAAACGTTCTCATGGGATCGAGACACGGCTATGAGTCAACCCCTTAGGGTGCAATTGTCCTCATGGACTAAAATGCATTTCTAGTACAAATATATTTTTTCATGATCTCAATGGGAGCATCTATAATTCTTTTCATCGTTGTCCGTAAGCCGATCAAATACGAAGGCGTTGATCATTCATTTAGAGCAACAAAGATTATCTTGCTTTAGTAGAACACCCTTTTCAGTACAAATAATCTAGTGTCCCAAAAGTTCCGTAATAGATGTTTTCATTGCGCAGTATTTTTGCTTTTACTGTACAATAGTTGACAACACTGAATCATTATTAAAAATTTAAGCTAAAATATTTCGACTTTCGTTATGCATTGACAGATAAGCGGTGGCAAGACGATTATGGATGTGCAAGAAATTGTATATATACTATCATATTTGGTTGAACAAAATTATCTTTCTCCGAACGCGTTTGTAGTCCAACGAACGAGTTGTATTACATTGCAGATATTTGTATTTTGTAGCATTAAGCTAGCATACCTTCCGCATATTTGCGTTTTGGTTTTTCACGCGAAAGATCACCGCCTTTTTTCACTCGTGCGAGTTCATGTCATACTGTACAAACTACATGGCTAGGGCTTTAAAAAGGTAATAAAGTGCGTTGTCATTTGTCCAATATCAGCGGAGAAATTGACAATCGAACGTAGAAACGGGAGCTCCATGGAGATAAGATGAATGAAAATGTACTTTACTACGTTTTTACAGTGATGGTATCACCGTGATACTCCGTGATACCCGAAGATCGCGCAACGAAATAACTTTGTTTATAGGAAAATTCAAAATATCCAGTTTGGACAGATCGAGGCAGCATAAAATTCTGCATAAGATAGAATACTTTAATCACTCCTAAAATCAATTACAACAATTGGAATTAATATTTTTCAATAAAATCGCTCATAAGTATCTCCTGTGAAACATACAATTGCGCTCCCCGTTGCTTGGTTGATCACCTGTAACGGAGAGCGCAATTTCATGTTTCACAGGAAATACTTATGAGCGATATTATTGAAAAATATTAACTTTAATTGTTGTAATTGATTTTATGAGTCAATAAAGCATTCTATGCATAATTTTATGCCGCGTCGATCTGTCCAAACTAGAAATTTTGAATATTCCTATAAACAAAGTTATTTCGTTGCGTGATCTTCGGGTATCACGGAGTATCACGGTGATACCCGCTCAAAGAGCGGGAATCCGCATCACTGTAAGACCCAATCGCACCCCACGATTAATCGTTGTTGCATCTAGTTGACCAGTATTCATAGTTCGCGTGGGTTCGATCCGCTGGTCTCTGAATTGTGATCTTTTAACTTTTAACATTTACCGTATTAGCATCGAACTGGAATTTCTAGTGAGTCGGGTCTAGGATGACACGACTCATTAGAGACAAAGAAAAGAAATGATGTTGGCATGATCGCATTCATGTTAGGTTAGTATTTGAACCGGACTGAAAACGGTTAACGTGCCACGCCTGATGAGAGATTGCAAATAAACCAGGGAGGTAGTATATAAACTAGGGTTTGCTTCCGTCGGTCACTGAACATTCTCACCATCCTGGTCATCTCTTCTCGATCTTCACTGTTTAGGCGGAATGGCAGCTCTGGACGGCTTAAAGATCTTTACAGATGCAATATCAGGTAAGAAATCTCAATTTTATCATGAACTGGGATAATTTGTCTGTTTAGTAGTTTCATCTTCTTATTTCACGCGCTTTCAGGCACTTCGATCGTCGCCAATTTGATTCTGATAGTTATTTTCGCCAACGAGAATCTTGGCTTCTATAGGTACGCTTGAAATAGGATTGAACGGTTTTTGAGGGACGATAAATGTCCAACATGTACATATATATTCATATTATTGCAGGTATTATCTGATGCTCTTTCTTGCGAACGATGCACTTTATTCATTCATGATGCTCATCGTGCAACCGGTAAGACGATTCATAGTAACTGAGAAATGTTTTTCTTAAAAATTTAATAGCTCAAAAAGCTTATCTAAAAAAATTGTGGTATACAGCGAAGAAACAGGTGCTGTCATTGGAATTTAGATATTTTAAAGCATTTTTGAACAATATCCAACGGGATTTGTATTTGGTGTGAAAATATTTCATGTTCTGATTTACAGGAACCCTTTATCTACAAAGGGGCTTTTGTTATGACAGGCACTGGATTTTGGGAGGTATCTACGAATACGCATCCACCATTTGCGAATTTGGTATCATTTCAGGGTTACAAGGTTACTGTGGCTTACATGATATGCCACTATCAATGCATGGCTATCATCACTCTCCAGTTCCTGTTCCGATAAGCCGCCATGTGCAAGTGAGTTGTAAAAATGACTATTCGAATACATTTTCCATCACATCATATTATTAGGACTAGTATCTACTATCGCAAAGAGCGCGTTTGGGACTTTCCTGACAGATCAGATCCTCGTAGAAAACGAGGAATCTTCTAAATACACTCAAATTGAATTAGAGTTAAATGATGTTTTCAGTATCCGCTTCTTCAAATTCCTCAACTCCCCGTGGGCATTCTTCTACATGGCTGCATTCATTGTGCTTACTGACGTTCTGCATGTTTTTTCGTTAATGTAAGATCGACCTATCATTATTATCTTTTTTTGCTTGTCTAGGAATGCAAAGAATCATTTTCAGTACGACCAGTTTTGATTTCAGTACCTACTACCCAGACGAAGTTGATGTGGCTTACATCGAACCCTTCGTCAAGGAAGTCTACAAGGACAATGTTGACCCAACTGATGTTGTGGTTGCATTATACTGGGTGAGTATTGGAGCGAAAAACAAAACAATAACGATGTGAGCTGATGTATGTACCATTCACTGGAAATATTATAACATGAAACAGTCATGGACACATTAGAAAATCACATTCATTAATTTTTCTTTCACATGAAATTATGCCAATTATAATGTGTCGGTTGTGTTAGGACGAAATGCACGATAAAAGGAGTTTGCTTTCAGTATGACGGTACCTGGCATAATTTCCGCTTCTGGCATCTGATTAGCACAATCATCACCGTCCTCTATCACTTGTTCGTTTTTGCTATAATGGGCTTCTGCGTGGAACGCATCGCTCGCAATTTAAGGTAGGAAGCCATTTAATTTAATGTTATTATATTTATTATTTTTTCTGCACCGTTTCCCGATCCAACGCACAATCACTAGGATGTGTAAACGGTAGTAAAGTGCATTTGTCTATCGCCTAATATCCGATGAGATGGACAACCGTTCATCGGAGATTGGATGGAATAAAAATACAGAAAATTGCCGTTGCGCCTGATTCGATCCCTTTCTCTTGCCTTTAATTCCTTTTGGGAAATGCCAATGGAACCGGTCTCGTTCATTCGATTTGATATTTGAATGAGGGACCGAATGACTAATTTGCAAGACAATCAAGCCGGAATCGAAAGAGGAGCTGATGGATCAAATCAGGCAGCCTAACGAATACGGCCGAGATAGCCATTCCGGCGCTCATCATTTGTTTTACCGTCAAATGAAGGGGCATGTCAAATGACTACTCATGAACTTGAATGCACTACTCTAGAAAATAATAAATTTTCTAATCACAAAATTCGCTTTGCAGCAGACCTTCCGAATATAGAAGTGAAATTCTCTTGAAGAAAGAACGAAGAATATTTATAACACTTCTATTGCAGGTTATCTATTATTTTGGTAAAAAACGAACTAATGACGCTCGAATTCAAAATCGGCCGAAATTAATACTAATAAAATACGCATGTATTATGCCTTTCATTTTGCAGTTTGATTGCGAAGAGTTGCGCGGTTTCCGTTTTCAAACATTATTTGCATTTTCAATCATTTGCTACTTTCAGACCGCAGTTCCCATAATCTCGACCATTTCTCCCATTGCCATCTACGAAGTCAGCCCCTTCTTCACTGACTATCCACTACCAGAATTCATTCTCGTATATGATCGTTTCTCCAGATCACTTTTTCCCATTGTGGATGGCCTCTTAATTTCAACGCTCTCCGTTGGACTGAGGGTACGCGCTCTTATTTACTTCATTCAACGTCGATCTATTTCAGAAAATGTTGTTTCGTCGTCTGGGATTAAAGGCTTGGTTGACGAAGAAAACGGCGACGATTGCAGCAAGCTCAGTCGTAAACAATACAATATTTATACATTAAAAAAACTATTCGTCTAGATGATCACAAACGTCGCATCGCGCACGTGAGAATCTCCATTGCAATCACATGGTTATATCATATACTATATGTTTTGCCATTATTCTCAACTTTCTCAAGGCAGGAATCAATAGCGATTTGGTCATTCATATGTACAATATATTCATCTGAATCCCCAAATAAAAATGTCTCTGCAAAGAATGTATTTTGATATTAATTTGAAACGCCTCACAGACTCGGTTTACGGCGCCTTTATAACATCTCAGTTTCCATCCGCAAAACAATGAAGCTGTTGAATTCCTCGGAAATAAGTTAATGTGACAAAAACTTTACTCTAAATAACCCGAATCACGCAATCTTATCCGTTCCATTCTTACTGAAGATCGAGAAGGCAAAGAGATTATATGGATGGACACCCTCACTCAAGATCTGAAGGATAGAATTTAACGCAAGGAGACGCCACCAACCGTGAATCTACTAAGGAGACAAATAATATCATTTTGACGAACTCGTGCCGAAACAAGATACACGCTTTTCAATAGAAGATACAATGGAAGTAACCAGCCGGTGAACAATCGGAATAACATTGCGAAATTCTCGCGATTTGGATATGTACGGTGCAATGACCAGGATCTCGGTCAGACAAGAAGCATAGATGCTTTGGACGAAAATCCGTCCTTTCCTTGCGATGTAAAACCAATCTAACAAGTGTAATGTTGACGAAAAATTGGGAACTGTGACATCAAAGCGCGATTTGGCTTCAAATAATTATGCATTCTTTCGAATCCCTGACCATTCCACGACGAGAGTAACAACGCTCGCGATTTTGGATTTCCGCAACGGTGAAAGGCGACAAGGACATTTGCGCCATAATGGTGAAAGGACATATGCGCTATGCGAATGCCAAGAATGATGGTGCAGGGTATATTTCACCATTAAGGCGTTCTTTCTTTCACCCGACCACGTGGTTGACCTCCGTGACGCATTGGCGCAACGAAGTTCATAAGTGCAGAAAACATCGGGAACCGGTCCGGGAGTCTTGCACATTTTCGCTCATACCCGAGATCCCGAAGTAGTGCAAAAACCAAGTATCTCTCTTAAACGAAATTCTTAAGCTCCTCGAATACCTCAAGTAACCAGTTTGACTTTTATAGAATGGCGAACATTGTCTTGCTCAACGAGATTGTGGAGCCTCACAGACTCAACTAGAGTGGTCTCCTCGAAGAAGACGATCCCAATGAGGACCATTTCTGCACAGACTTCTTTCCAAACTCTTCGTTTATATCTTCTAAGAACTACGAACGTGTTTCTTTTTTGCTGAGACCGCGTAATCAGTCTACAATAGGGTGGGGCGTTCGAATACGAATACGAATATTATTCGGCGTTCATTATTCGTTAGCATAGATTAAATAGTCGGTCCAGGGCCCCTCAAAAAATCAGGTGGTATGTGACCTTCTGAGCCATTCCAAATCCAGGTGGTATGCAAATTTTTTGCGAAAAATTTTCAAATTCATCGCTTCAATTATGTTGGATTTTGTGTAAGGCAAAAGAGAGTGCACTGGCAAACCCCTTGTAACCCTCTCAAGTTGTGTGTGGTATCCTAAGACATCACGATGGGGATTGATTTAATTATATAAAATTTATGTGAAAATAATGGGGAATAGTTTTAGAAAATAATAGTGAAAGAGGGGGGAAATGGGAATACAAACAAAAGGGTGAACGATACTCACTCGGTCTGTTGGTTAGACCGTGGTAGTCGCAGCCTCCGTCGAGGAAGTTGTTGATCAGGCCGTTTCTGACGGATCTCTACAGATCGTAGTGCCAGTAAACGCGTTCCAATGCTCTCACAGCCGAAGTCAAACTAGAACGATAGATATAAATCTGGTCGGGTAGAAATAGTAAAGATCCGATTGGAATAGTTGAGACTTGAGTCAGATGGAATCGTTACCGCCTTTGCTGTCCACTGCTCCTGTCGATCCCTGCGTCGCGATGAGGGTCTGGAGAGTAGCACAGTCGATCCCGACAACCCCGTCCAAAACAGGAAGGGTGTGGGAGGCAGCAACAACCCTTCACTAGGGAAAAATACTCAAGAATAAATGAGAGATACGAAAATCCTTCAATAGTGCTCTTTTGACCCGCAAAATGCCGATGACAAGGCGCGCTGATCGCACGGAAGTTACGGTAGGCGCGAAGTTCAAATGTTGGCTCTTTGCCA
>JACMIF010003939.1:0-13383 GCA_014805445.1 Diplogasteroides magnus | reverse complement strand
AAAGTGAAAAATATTTATTCATGGGATTAAAAGATTGGATATCGCCATCGAAGGCCTTCACCGTGTGGAGGAAGAAAAGCAAGGATATTTGAGAATTGTATTAAATTCAAAGGAGACATAAGGTGGTAACTAAAAAGTTACCTCAATTTCGGGTGGAAACTAAAACGTTACCTCAATTTCCCGAAAAAATGCCCTGTTATATTTTTTCTTAAAAATATATGTTAAGTAGTATTGCTTCGGCTTTCATATCCTGGGTACCCTAGCTTATACAATCATTATTAAATTGACGAAAGTGCCGATTTTTCGAGGTAGACCTACAATATCTCGGTTGCCGTTACAGATACGGTCTTGCACCTGAAGGTGTAAAATGATCAGCAGAAAATTTGCTGCAGAATGAGTGCTTTGCCAGCCCTCTAGCATGATTATAAAGCGAGTTATGAGCGCTCCAACATCATGACGAAATTCGTCTGTAAAACGATTGCGAAATTTTTACCAGACCAAATCGAGATAGGACGTTCATTGGGGTACCCATACCTACTTTCAGGAAAAAAACCAGAATTTAAATCGAAAGTTTCCCACCAGGTTCCGCCCTACCTTGAGTTTAGCTCGAGCCGAAAAAATAATGCTTCTTAAACGTGCGTCGGACGCTTAATGAACAGCATGGAGGCAAAGGCCATTAGGGACATCTTCAAAGGCTTCCATTGTATGGTGAATAACCGTTTATCGTTCCTTAATTGTCCGCAATAATTGGCCGGAATAAGAGAAACAACGACAAGGAAGTGCATGATGCGAGCATATAATTGTAATTGAACTCCTTTACGAAAGTGGATAATAGGAATACGTCTTCTATGTCCAAAAGGAAAGGATATGCACCAAGTTGGCTAGATTCATGCATTGAAATACTACGAGAAAGATTAGATTGGAGAAGCTTCTTCTTCTTATCCCGCACCATATCTTTTCATTTTCCTCGTTTTCAATACTGTCAGATTGTCTTCTGCAGAAATGAAATTAGTGAATATTGGCAAATTAAGCTGGCACTAACAGAAGCTTCGAGATCTTTTTGATCCGTGGACGAAGGAAACGTGGATGAAAAACGACGGCAAGAACTGACAGAGAAAGAAGACTGATGTCCACAGTGAGAAAAATGGCTGAAATTCAAATATTGTTCAGATCAATCGGGCAGTATTACATAAAATAGGCAGAACATTGGTTTTCGGTAGAGAATCGGCAACAATTCTCAGCATTACAGTCATTGTCATCAGCGAAGTTAGTCCAAGACTTAGCTAAATGCATTTTCTCACTACTAATCATAATAAAATCATGCCTCTCCCAGGAATTCTTGCTCGACGTTCATCGGTTTTCCGAAAATGCCTGTGATCGTAAGAGCTGTAATGACAAACGTAGGACAAATGATGAGGATGACGTAGTAGTTCGGCTTCCTCTTCAACATGTATGCATAACACATCTGTATAAGAAAATAAAACATGGATGGATAACTGGAATGTGCATACCAAATCAAACTCGATGCTTGAGTGTTCGTTGAAGACTTCCCTCCATGTATTTATTCCAAGAACATCCCATTCTCCGTTTCCCTACATTATAATTATCTACGAATATTCGCCCTTCACCCTTACTTGTTGTCACATCTATTTGATGTATGATTATTAAAATAAATAAAATAAAATATAGAATAGATAGGATTGTGATGGCCAACGTACCATGTACTTTGGATTGAGCCAATCACCAATCTCTTGAATGATTTGTGACTCGTTTTTGCTGAACAACTTCTCCATTAGACAGAACGAACAGTTCTGCTCATCGAATGGGAATTCGTATGTCTGGAGAGACTCTTGTATTGAGAGCATATTTGGGTTTCTAAATCGGTAGTAAAGTGCATTTCGCATCTGTCAATTTTCATCGGAGCTGTTATCTCTTCGTTCGACAGACAACCTATCCTAGTGGGGTAGATGAGAAATGCACTTTACTACCGATTAGGCAACCCTAGTAGATATGGCTACCTGCATCCTGCACAGACTGTCTGCAGTGACACTGTTGTAGAAGAGAACATGACCAGTGTTATTGATCAAAACGTTCTGCTTATATGAAGGAATGGCCTCGCACGAGAATTCACTACATGGCGTTCAAATCTATGAATATGCCCCTCAAACCTGTTGGCAACAACGATTTCCGGCGTCCACACGCTGTCTCGGTTCAAGTAAATGTGGTCGATTGCACCGAATTCGTCAGGATCCCATCGAAGACGATAGTCGGTCCACAACTGGAAGTGAAGGGTCATTCAAGGATCAACAGTATTGAATACCAGTCTCAAGTCAGCAATAACGTGCATTACTTGTTCTACTTGATCCTGAAAGGTCAATGCATTGTAAAACATAATGAATTGCCTTACCAATCTGACTATTCTCCCATAAGTGAGCGAAACGCGAGTCAGCATGGGAGCTCTCGTTTTCGAGGATTCTTAATTTTCAACAATTTTTTAAGCGGTTGATCTAAATGTACTCATAGTGTAATAGGGAGATAGTTCCTTGGAATAGTGGTCAAATAGCTGATGATATAGTCGATTGTTATGATACCGAAAGTGCACCTCCGCATTATCAAAAAATTGCTCCTATAACGTCGTAATCGAAGTAAACGACTTACAATATGGACTCGTCACGTTGTCGAGTGGTACAGATTCTAGACAATTAACTAAAGATAAAAAGAAGATGAACATTATTGAGATGGCTAGACGAAGCGGTCGCTTCCTCGAATATCCATTCCAATTACTTTTCTCCATCTATTTACTTGGACCACAGGAATGCTAATTTTCTCTCCAAAGAAGGGGCATTCTCGCACTCGCAATTAGTCATTGATGAAAGTAAAGAGGGAAAGAAGCATAACAAAAAATACAAACCGAAACAATCTTGCAGTCTTCGCGTGTTCAGATAAAGAACACCATGAATTCGGGTGAGACTAAATACGAACACAAACAGTAAGGATAAAAAAATGCAAAACACGGGTTCAAATAATTAACGACCCCTTTAATCTATTTATTCATGCCGATGGCAACAAATACTCGAGCAAAGAGGAATATGAACTCGAATAGAGTCATGAGAGACAATCCACACAACAAGCCTCCCTGTCCTCCAATGTTGCCAAGGAGACGATTGAACTGAAAGAATCATAGTATTTTTCGATTCAGGAAGAATAACAGACATTCCAAGCAGGCGATTCGACGAAGATGTTCACACTCATCCGTGGAATTTGAATGTTCACGAGGAGATTGTCTGGCCTCTTTTCTCCACGCGCACACTCCTCCTTGGCCTCTCGTTCCGCCTTGCTTAGTGAGTAACACTTCTGTTTCTGCACAATAATGATGATCATCGATCAAATACCCCAATCCTTACATTGTTAACGAATGGCGCTCTTGTCCAACTTCCAGTGAATTGTGAGTTTTCACATGGCAGTGGACAATCGCACTTGGCCCATTTGGCAACGTCTCCTTTTGCCGTTATTGCATCAACGCATTCTCCTGTAAAATAGATGAAGTTTTAATCCATCCTTTTTTAGTCTTATTTCTTATTCATATTTATTCTTATAGTCATACTTTGTCCAAGTTCGCACGCAGGAACGTCTGGGTCTTTCGGATATCGAGAGTCCATGCATTCGCATTGCTTCAACACTTGATCCTGGTAGCAAGAACGGAGACAACCCTGCAGAAATTGCATACTCGACTGTTCCTCCTGGGAACTAACATCAGTTGTGTAACTTCCGTCGTAGTAGTAAGAAGCAACTTCTGACGTGCTCTTCGCACATCGTCCATATCTACCGCCTAATCGTTCGAATCGAGACTGAAATAATGATAATTTATTGGGTTCATCTCTAAATGCTCGCCCCAACAACTTGTATCGTCGTCTCTCCAGCTGGTTCTGCATTGAAACGAGGAGACTCGGAGAAGATTGTTTCTGTCTAAACTTATGGTTTGGCATTTGTAGTATGGTTGTACGATTGAGTGAGGAGAATCATAGACTCGGTAAATCGCCCAACCATAATTTATATCATAGTTACAGTGAAGATACCTGCGGATGGACGAAGACCATCATGGCGACTGTTTCTGTCCATGGAACGTACTCATGAGTGTTCAACCGAATGGCCGCTCTCATTCCTGAATCCACTCTATTGTCGAACGAATGCACTTCACTACAAACTACTGTTTCTAAATCGGTAATAATGTGCATTTCTCATTCGGCAAATTTTCACGAAGCGCTTATCTATACGTTAGATAGATAACCGCTCCGAGTACACGAGAAAAAAGAGAAAGCACCGATTTAAAAACGGTATTACAAACCTCCTTGCATCCCGTCCGATCTCGCTAGATACTTCATAGAATTGTTCATATGATTGAATGTAAAGCAGTTCCCAAGCACGACATCATTCCATTTCAACAAGTCTTTGCTACAAAAAATTGCTTCACTGCGAAGAAGATTGTAGTAAGACTGACTGAATATCGATTGTCTCCTCCTCGTATGTAACCCATAGAAATAGATCCTCGGCATCCCAACTCATTGCAGTTCTGTTTTCATCTGAGTCCAACCCAATGATGAAGGGTACAAGATCCTTCATCTTTGAAGGATTCTGTAGCAGATCTCGCATCATCTGTCGAAATCATTCATGAGGCATCAACTAGACTAATTATACACTGATCAATTCCTCTTCGTTTTGTCCGGTGGTTCCGATGAGAAGAAGCACTTTGTATATAATCATTTCTGATATAATGACAGTTCTCAAGAATTTATTTTATGAATACAAACCCAGATCGCAGTATTTTCCAGTGTAATCTGGTCCACATACACAGTCCCACGTAGCGAACCCATCAACGCATTTTGCTTTTGTATCAGTAGCATTACAAATTGTTACGTTAGCACAGTCGTCAGGATCTGAAATGATACGAAATGGCAAATTTTCATTAAAGAAGCGCTTACTTATAGAACAGTCATCTCCTTCGGTGCCCAGAATGCAGTCACAGTAGAATGATCCGGGTGTGTTTCTCAATAGAGAACGTGTATTTCATTCTCTGACAGTGAATTACCTGCACGTGCCAAAGTTCTTACAGGGATACGGCACGTTCACGGTGCATTCATCCACATCTGAACGCTGTCATTGTTGTGGGGAATGGACTAGAAGTTCTAAATCGGCAGTATAGTGCATTTCTCATTCGTCTGATTTCCGGTGGCGGACCAGACAAATGACAAACGTACTATACTGCTGATTTGGAACCCGTAAAAGTGGACCCACCAATATCGCAGAATTGTCCCTTCCACCACTGACTGCATGTACAAGTGTAGTTTGCGTATCCATCAGTGCAATTGGCCTCCGAGTCCTGATTTTCACTTTAAAATTCCAAAATTCGATCTCGCCAACTCACTTTGTAGACACATTTGTTATCCTTCAGCTCCCCATCGATCATAACGGGATTGAGAGTGCAATCGTCAGGATCTAAAGAGTATCTGTTATCCCGAAACAGGTCCGTGTGTATTACTAATTGCGCAGTCTTCTCCGTAAGTGCCAGGAATACAATCACATCGATAGCTTCCTGATCGAAATGTTCTCCATTTGTTTAGGAATTCACAGTACCAGGCAGATTGACGCATGCACCGTAGTTATCACAGAGACTGCTGTTTGTAGCAGCGGCTGCAGCGCATTCATCTACATCTAAAAACATCCGAAGATATCGAGGGTCCAAGAATGAAAAAGTACCGGTTCCGCAGTATTGGCCCTTCCACTGCGGTGTGCATTCACAAGTGTACGTATCGAAACCATCGATACAAGTAGCGTTCTCATCCTGAAAGGCATTAGAATAGTAATGACAACGCAGGCTTACTTACGAGTCGTATGCAGCTATTTTCGAAAGTTTCTCCTCGGAAAGTAATGTTGTTTCCGATGCAATCGTTTGGATCTATTGCATTCATTGTTTACAGCTATAATCTCGTATGATTACTTTCTGAACAATCCGCTCCGTACGCTCCTTGAATGCACTCGCAATAGTAGCTTCCATTTGTATTGAAACATGTTCCGAAGTTCAAACAGACAGGATCAGGTCCATCGCACTCATCGATATCTAAAACGTGATTGCATACTTACAAAGGAATAATTCACTCCTTTTTCCCCCCATTTTGTCCCCATTCGCTACTTTTTTCATGCAAAACGACGTCAACCGCCTGCAGAACTCTAATCATTGAGCCACTAGAAAGGAGGGGTGCACGTCTCGTCCCCCGGGACACACGCCTTACAATTTGACAAGAGAAAGCAAGCAAACTAGAGTATGTCGAAATGGTAGAGAAAGGGGAGAATTTGTTGGAGTAGAATACGAACTATGGGTTCTAATTCGGGAGTAGAGTGCATTCTTCTGTTGCCTGATTCACGAGGAGCGGTTGTCTATTGGATGAATGAGACAACAGCTCCTCAGGAATCAGACAACAGAAGAATGCACTCTACTCCCGATTTAGATACTCTAATACGAACCAACCTTCTTCACAATCGAGCCCAGTCCATCCTGTGGGGCACGTGCACGTGTATGTGCTGTCCATTCCATTGGGAATATCAACACAATCTCCTCTTTGACAGGGATTGGACGAACAGGCTACGTACACTAAGAAACACATTGAGAACGGAATGAACCAATATACGGCCATACCTTCACACGTATCGCCTGTGAATGAAGGAATGCAAGAACATTCGAATGTGGTCGCGCTTTTCTCAAGATAGCGAATTTAAGGCAATGTGTCTAACTACGGATACCGTTTTGCACTCTCCACCGTTTTTGCACGGCATGAAGAAGCATTGATCCTTGACTGAAAATAGGTACGAATTGAGATCGTATGTGAATAGGCTATGATACCTGTACAGTTCGTCCCAGCGTATCCCCGCATGCACATACAGTACGCAACAGATCCTTCTGTTGTCTTCACACATGTTCCTCCATTCTCGCACTTCAGATTCTTGGTGTTGCACGGATCGTTGTCTAAGGTATAATAAACAGTTATTTATTGAAGTTGTGAACTCCCACAGTCTTGGCATTTACTGCCCGAGTACCCTGGTGCGCATACACAGTCGAACGCCCCCTCAAATTATGCGTCTTCGAATGATTCGCTGGTATGTACTCACTTCTTTATCGATGCAGTAACCCTGATTTGCATTTGTGCATGTGCTCGGTCCTGGACATCCATTGACATCATCTGAATCGAGCTAGTACATTGTCCGAATAAAGCTAAATTTACCTGTGTATGGATACTCGTAGAGCCAGACAAATGAAGAAGTTCCGCAGTTTTCAGAAGTATCACCTTGAACCAAATTCGTACATTTTTATGTCGACACGAGAATTTAATACCTCCACATTTCTCCCAGCATTGCAAATCAGCGCTAACAAGACCAAATCCAGGGGGATTTGTACCGACATAGCACTTGTCTCCGGAAAGAACTGAATAAAATTCGATAAACGGGAAATTTGCCCAGTTCACCGAATATTTCGTTCATACTGTTCTTGAGCATTTCATCTATGCACATTTCCTTGTCCATGTCGTTGTCTTGCATTACCGTGAACAAGGACGAATTGAGCGCGTCCACTGCGGGATAGCACAGGGGAATGCCCGATTGCTCTCCTGAATCAGAACATTGATTCATTCGTATGCATGCGAATTGACTTGTTGCAATTGGTTCTTCACAGTCGTCTCCCTGCCATCCAGAGGTACAATTGCATATTGCAGCAGTGTCCTGCAACAATCCTTTCAGTTATATAAAATGAGCTTTTCGTCCTTTCATAGACTCAACCCCACATCAAAGATAAGTGCGCAGACTCCCCCATTCTCGCATGATTTGGTCTTGCAGGGATCATCTCCGGCATCTGAATTGCTTTCTATATCTCTGTCAACGTGATATATCGGACATTGACATTGATCCCCGAAGAAGCCAGTCTTGCATTTGCAAGTGTACACAGCCGAACTATTTCCTGATGAGAGACAGGTGGCTGCATTCAGACACGGATACATTGCACATGGGTCATTGATGTCTACAAATGAATGGAGATTCACGATGTGAAGGACTGTGCATACAATATTCGCAGTTGTACCCCGTAAACCCTGGTGCACAATTGCACTTGTATCCGCCGAATAGATTCTGGCAGGTATAGTTGGTATTAGGACACGGAAACGGGGCACAGTTGTTGCAACTTCCTGTGTTGACCACTGAAAGAAGTGTGTATGAGTGGACTACTGTATGTTTCGGTTTCTAAATCGGTTAATTTGTCGTCGTTCTTCTCCGCAGAGCGGTTGTCTATTAGGGAGAGAGACAACCGCGCCTCGGAGAAGATTGAATACAAATTAACAGATTTTGACCTCTACTTCTCACCCGTTGCACATAAGGTTCCAGTTGCACAGGACGGACAAGTACATTCACTGCATTTACAACCTGTGAGAGAGATGAGAGGGGATGTGGTAAAGAGAAAATACTTGATAATTTGTTAGCCTTTGGGCAGGTTCCAGTGTTCAGACAGTTTCTGATTGTGTCAGAACAGGAGGCAGCAGCAGCGATCAGAAAATACAGGTATGTTAGCCCTCATTGTCTCTAACAACTCACTGGTATTACGGTTAGAAGGACCAGAAGAGACAAAATAGATGAAGACATCATGCTCAGACCTTGCAACTGCACTGATTTTCTCAAACTAGAGAATGTTTTAGTGAAACAGAAGGTATCCTTGGATACGTGCGGTACAAGGAAGAGAAGAGTTCACCCTGCCTACACTGAAGACATCCTTTCCCAATGTGGAAAAGGAGCAAATGCCCATTGTTTTCTTCTCTTTGGAGTCTAGTCTCTTTGATTTCTGGCTGATCTTCTAATGCATTCAGTGTCCTTGGACGCAGACAGTGTTGAAGTAGGCAAGTGCAGACAAGGCCTTCCCAGCAGAAGAATAGGGATCCGAAAGCACAACGGCAGGATAGATTGATCTTCTTCTTTATCTCGCCTATATCCCGATATACCGCTATGCCTATGGCATTCAGAGAACAGCCGTTCGAGACCAAAGTCGAAAGACGCGGAGAAGATCAACTTCAAGGGACGCCTCTAGCGGAAGAACCAGGAAGTCTGTATAGACGGAAGAAGGGATGGAACACAAGTTTATCCACAGAAGAGAAAATTCTGCACCTGTGGCTCTCGTCTCAATACAAGAAAAATAAACAATGAAGTGAACAGAAGAGGCGGCTAAATACGATCTTCTCTTCTAAGAGACGGGAGAGAACAATCGGAAGTGCAACGCATCAAACGATCAACAATCAACTGAAGCACATTAGTCAAAAGTCATATCTATCAATGAAAGGAATTGACAAAGATCGGATCTGTATATATACGAGGATTGGAGAGAAGAAGGATGAGAGAGGAGGGGAAGAAAGAGAGAGGATGCAGGATGCAGGATGGAAGAGACGACATGTATCTATCAGATGGAGGAACCTTGGTCTTGTGGAAACATCATAGATCGAAAAACGTTCAAATACCGAGAATTACAAGCCAATCCTGGCAATCGGTGAGGAATCTCCCGTCGTAGTGATAGTGCAGAGTCTGGAGATATGTTTTGTCCGGATCTTCATCGCTCTTCATGGCAAATGCATTCGCACAGCCAGACCAGTACTCGTCTTTACGCAGGACAATGTAGCTTGAGTGTTTGACGAACTTATTGAAATTAAGTCCGTATTTCTCGGCCAACACTTGAACGGCAAATTCCACAGAGTAGAACTTATAGAGTTCTCTGAAGTCGGTGTGTGACAACAATTGATTTTCCTTTCTTCGAAAACTCACGTGTCCATGGCCGAGAAAAACGTTGGAAAACTGGAGTCCCTGTATTCGATCAGAGTCTCAAGCGATGCATTGACCTTGTCGGTTCGAGTGCGAATAGTGATAGTATGCGCATTCATTGTAGATGAGTTTGTGCACGCATTAGGCTTACACGCATACGTCCTTGCTACGATAGCCAACGGCACGCTCTCGTGTTGCCACATACTGTCGGCTATAGCTGTAAAATGGTTTTGACTAGTCCATTATCATATATTATGTCTTACTTTGCGTGGCCAATCGGACTCATTTTCTCGTTCACAGCTTTCACAATTTCTTCGTAAGACTTGGCTGTCTCAGCAAACGGTGTGCCTCCAGCGAGGTCATTCATTATGCCTCGAATGACATTGCTCTCGATAGTCGGCCAGGTGTTGTTCAGGAGGTCGCCAAACCAGTCGGCGACGAAAAGATAAACCGGTTGAAGGTTAAACTTTGGACCATCATCGTAAAATAGTCAGCTTCGTCTGGCCGGCCATAATGCGAAATGTTCGCACACATCATAGTCACAAAATTCTTTTAAAATTTTTTGTTTCAGTGAAATTCTTATTAATATTTACCAATCTTGCCAAATGATCCATAAGTAAGTCTTGAAAGTGTTCAATCAAGTCACGTTTGTAGCCATGAGCGACAAACGCGGACTTGGGAAAACATAAACTAAAAACGAGGAATTTAATTATGATGAATGAAAACTTACGTGTCCGCCTTGTCTGTCTCTCCAATTCCGAGTTCCTCCATGAGAAGGCCGAGCAAGACGAGTTTGTTGTGTACATATACACCTGCTTTGTTAAAAACAAAGAATATCGATTAGAGCAAAAATTACACAAACCTTGACGATCTTTGGCGAACTTTTCGAGGATGGACGACTTGTCAGTGTGTGTTGTGAGATGAAAGTAGATAACTAACGATGGCATATTAGAGCATATTGATAGATTTAATAAACCCACCGGCAAAACGCTCCTGGAAAAGGTGCTGCTCGTCCGCCGTCAATGTGTAGTCCAGGTATTTCATTGAGTTGATTAAATCGAAGAGTTGAGATGCGGCTGCCGTTGATACATTCGGTGTTCCACAATCCTCCACAAGTCGTGCCAAGAACTTAATTTTGTTTTTATGAATTCGTTCTTATCAGATTTTAGTTTATTGTTTGTTAATTTTACTTTAAACTCAACTATTGAACTCACTCGAGCAACAGTAGAAGGCTCAGTTAGTCCTCCTTTGCAGTCTCTAATGAAAGCGTCCACAGTTGATTCAGAGACATTCATTCGCAAGGCCGGCATACGCGCAATTTTAGACATAAATGAGTCGATAATGTCGGGCACTTTCTAAATTTGGTTCATAGGTGTAACATCTTGGAACACATTATTTAGCCAACCTCCCTGTAATGCAGTATAAGGTCCCGATAGGTAGTTGTGCGCTCGATGTAATTTAATTGTCTGCCGATGGCGCTAACTTTGGCGTCGATGCCATTGGTTACAGTCAGCAGTGCTTCCAACTTATCCTTCTAAATTCCGTCTCCAAATTGCATTAATGAATGAGTACACAATCACCTCAAGGCCAACTTTCAGCGCAGTAGCAAGCATTTCAGCAAATGGTACAGTGCGCTTCATAACGGACAGGGAGGAGGAGAGGAATTCATGGTCCTTTGCGAAGTTCTTCGACAACGGCAGATCCACAATCGACTTGAAGCTGCGTACAAGTTCCTTGGCGTCTTCAAATTCTGAAAATTATCGATTAGCATTATTAAATTGAACATTCTTCCACTCACGTCCACATTCGATTGACGAGAGGGCGAACAAAATAAAAGAAGCTGTCCACAATCGCATTTCCAGACCTCGCACATGGAATTTGAGACTGAATCAAGATATTTCATTTGAGATCGCGAAATGCATTGCGAAGCGCATGTATGCAAAGTCAAACGATTTCTTAATCGAATGTGAAATTGAGTTAAATTTGCGTACTACTTATTGTGATTCGCTTGCTCATGCTCTGTAGAGACCGCAAATCGTGAGCCGATTTGACAGCTCATGAGACGAGTGAAATGGCGATGATACTTTATTTTGACTCTTTTGAAGTGTACTGGGCACCAGCATGCCCAGCGAGGACGAATACGAGTTTTTCGTCCCGGTGAATGTGGCAGAAAAACCAAGACGACATGTATTCGGGCTGGCTCCAGCTCTTCGTTATTACAAAGATAACAAAACTACCAATATAACATAAGGGAGAAACATAGAGTTGTTTCTAGCTTTGCACGTCCGTCAGCGGAACATTGAATGCACCAGCGTTAAAGACTAGGGTGAGTCGAGTCGGATGCGAGATGCGAGACTCGCATAATTTCCATGCTCATTAGCATTTTTCGCGAGACTCGCATTCATTTCCTCTGACTGCCCTCTGACAATTCCTTCTGTCTCTTCCTTGGAATTTGCATCACATGCGAGTCTCGCAAGTTGATGGATTGTCAAATGAACGGAATGCGAGTCTCGCATCTCGCGAGCACTCACCCTGTTAGAGACCTCGAAACGCATATTTCTAGCCTCCCTGTTCTAGTCCGAGCGGTCGTCCTTCAACCTCATAGACAACCACTCGGACGAGAATAGGGAGGTTTTTTTTAGAAATATGCATTTCGAGGTCTCTAACCGGCGTGTTCGAAAAGTGTTCTCTATCGCAGTGTCTTGCTGTGCTCTCGTCTCTTTCCCTGCTCCTTCGCTGTTGTTTATATTCGGACGAACGAGGAGATGGATGGCAATTTGCTGACATGAAACGAAGGCCAGAGTACACAGGAAAAGAAAGAGAAAGAGATGAGGGAAGATCTTTAGAGAGATTTTCCAAACTAGAGAATCTTTAGTGGGGTTTCCTCGGGTAAGCTAGTACAAGGAAGAGAGGAGTTCACCCTGCCTACACTGAACAGATCATTTGCCAATGTAGAAAAGAAGCAAATGCCCATTGTTTTATTGGCAGCCCTCAACAACACTGATTGGTGGGGCTGCTACGCAGGGGATGCCACGAACAAAAACCGCGTGAACAAAAACACCGATCAGTGTTGTTTGGGGACGCCAAATGGCCCGGACGGCCCGGGACGGGGCCGGCGCCGCCAAATAGGCTACCACCAAGAATATGCAATATATAGAATATGTAAGAAGAAGAATAGGATCAGAAAGCACTACGACAGGATAAATTGACTTTCTTCCTCATCTCACCTATACCCCGATATTGCACCTCATGTCGTATGTCTTATGTACCCTAACACGATCGATGTTCAGTGGACTGACAATACAGATTGATCAACTACACTTTATTACATAATATTGGAGGCTTGCACGTGAAAAACAGGTAAAAAAATTAGCGAACAAGAGTAATAATCTGAAAACTATCGTCAACTCTAACAAATAGTAGTATAACAAGTACTTATACACTGTATACCGTTACGTGGGTAAAAAAAGCTCAACTAGACGAAGCTTCGTCAAGTTTCGTCAACTTCGTCAATTTAGAAAATACGGCCCTTAGGACGCCATATCA
>JACMIF010003938.1:0-13385 GCA_014805445.1 Diplogasteroides magnus | reverse complement strand
TATATTTTTATTACTCCTACGGTAACCTCTACACACGGGCGGAGTTTGGTGAACATAGGACCATTTTGAAAAAATGGCATTTTTTGGCACTTTTTCGTCAATAACTCAAGGGAG
Organism: Diplogasteroides magnus; assembly: GCA_014805445.1. NCBI lineage: Eukaryota > Metazoa > Nematoda > Chromadorea > Rhabditida > Diplogasteroididae > Diplogasteroides > Diplogasteroides magnus. Next base: position 13,271 of record JACMIF010003938.1, on the reverse strand, counting down.
AAAATGGTTAGGGTGCCAATATGTAAGCAATATGTTGCTAAGAACCTAACATATACGGTGGCAAATAGGGGAGATCTGGAGAGCTTTTCAAAAATTTTGGCGAATTTTTATCTGATGCTGACTGAATTTGGCGAAAATCATGGGTCCACTTTCGACCGTTGCTCTGAGCCTCGCAGGTAATCCCGAAACATATCACGCGGTGTACGTGTGTGACTTTTAGTCAGTTGTAAGTAGCCACATTGAATAGAGGTTGCTATCAATTTCTGAAGAAATACCGAAGTTAAAAAAAATACCTAGTTACTTAGTCGCCAACCTAATATTAGGACTGAAATGAAGTGACACGGGAAAAACTAGGGTTTAAACACGAATCTAGTTGAATTTGACGGTCAATTGCATTGTCAGAGCGAGAAAGAGAGTGAGCGAGGGCTGATACGACAAGGAATGTATCGATAGGTGAATTGATAAGACTCACAAGGCAGGATTAGATTCAGACTGCTAGATGACTTCTTAAGAAGACGGAAATCTGGAGGGACCGAATTTCACAATCACGCAACGGAAATTTGTTTTGTCGCCCACTCGAATAATAAGCCATTGATTGCGTGAATCACATGGTATCACATGATTCACATTTTCATAATGGCATTTGGAAATCATTGATTGAAATTACGCGAAACTACATCGTGAAATTACACGAAAGATCTGTGGTTGCGAGGTTCATCTTTCAGCAATGCAATGTATACAAATAATCTTACTACGATCTCCGTAATGCGGATATACAAGCAAGCTGATGTATTCTTTAATCCGCTGGGACGTAAAAAAAATGCCCTACAGTCATTAAATGGCTGATATCACACTTCTAATGCTAGTGTCGTATGCATAACGCTTGTGATGATTACAAGGGAATGCACTTTGGAAATTCTACTCTCCCCAATCTTTTGGAAGCGGCTGTCTCACTTCCATAGATAACCGTTCTGTGGAGATTGGGGAGGCTAGAATTTCCGAATTACGCCCCATTGTGATTACATGCTCTTATCTTTACGGAGAGTAGAGCGCGCACAGCACTCAATTTTCAAACACACCCACGAATGGCGAGCATCTTCTTTAGTGGAGGGGTTGACGTGAAATGATATTTTGCTCCATTACAACAACACCAATGTAAACCATCGGACTTCGAAAACGATGAAAATGCATTTCTCATTCGTCTAATCTCTGCGTGCGATTGTCTGTCATTACAGAAACCAGTAAGATGTAGCTTTGTTAACGCAATCAAAGTGCTTAAGTGTTCCCTATTCTCAAAACCTGACGATGACTCAACAGTACACGTGGGATGTTCAATAGGTGTGATGCCATCGTATTGTTTGATAGCATGATCAAAGGAACCGATTTCCAAGTAATGTCTCCTCTCTATTATCACTAATGGACTGTCAGACGGGAACAAAAAAGAAAAAATCTCTACCATAAGCATCCACGGCGGTTCACAGGGTATTATTGTTGAAACCCAACTTGATATTCCGAGTACACACACTCCATCTGGCTGACGACTGTGCACTCTCATCTTTGAGTGCTATTTCGTCGTTTCTCTGACCATTAGCCATGATTTTGAATAGGTTTCACGTAGGGTGTCGCTATGCGTGGGTTAAGTGCATTCGTCATTCCCCAACTCTCAGCGGAGCGGTTGTCTCTCTCATGTAATAGGCAACAGCTCCGCATAGAATAGGGGAACAACGAATGCACTAAACCCACGCATAGCGACACCCTAGTTTCACGCTCAACATATAGAGGCTGCCTTTCAACTCCGCTTACCACAATAATACGTGGATAGTGCATTCCGCACACCATTGGACGATCCGACAAAGGGATCGAACCATTGGAGGTGACCTTAATGGTGTAAACGCTGTTATTAATCAAATACATCTACTGAAAATGTACTCAATCAAAGATGTCTTATCTGAAGTCCATCGATTCTTCTATTATTGTATTATTGTATGTGGTTGTTCCAATAACTTTAAATATTAGGTTGTAAAAAAAGTCTTGTCACATATTGTTATTCCGATACAGAAAAATCTCAGTAAACGCTAGACAGTAATTGTGTAGTGCATAGTTGTTGGCAAGCTTTGGCCAACATGTGAGCATAGCTTGGCTGCTCAATACCTGCAAACCAGCAAACAGTAGGCTTTGGAATTCCATAGTTGCCGTGAAGACCACTGACAATTTCTCTAGCTGTATTTTCACGAAGCGAATTTTCTGGTCAAAACTAATTGTGCTAGTGCTTGAGCCGTGTCATGAACAATACCAGGCCCCAGTGAGAGACTTCCCACCCAACAGAATTTTTCAGGGCAATTGTTTTTGAAAAAAGTGAAAAAAGCGGGTTTTCATCCGAAAAAGAGTGACAGCACGTTTTCAAAAGCTACATCAATCTGTTCAATCATATTTCGGAAGCCACCTGTGCATTACCAGTAGATTATAAATCCACATTTGATTATAGCTCTAAATGTCTTATTCAGGTAGCATCGGTAAGAATATTTGCCAATTTTTTAAATATGGAAAATTCTTGCATATTTTTTCTCGTTCCTTTCCTATAGTAAACGGTTCAAGGAACACGTATGCTCCATATGTAGTACTCGTCTCCCTTATTATAATTAACTGCCAAGATGATCGGCCACTTCGTCTTCAAGGCTATAATGAACGCATTTTCAAGAATATCAAAAATGGCCCCCGACTAGCATATTACCAGTTTTCACGAAAAATGTATTTTTATTTTTATTTGTGTTCACGCGTGTCAACTTTCATAATTATTATTGGTTATGGACAGTACACGAGTAGGATATTAACCTGCGCCCATTCCGTTTGATATCGTTTCCTTTCCGCCAAACTGTATATTTATTGCTAAAAGTATCACCCGCTTGAATGTTTCAACCTTTTCCATCAGAACTAGGTAGTCATAGCACAGAATTGAAAGCCCTTCTAGGATATGGTGAGGACAGTTCCCACCCTTAATATAACCCACTAGTAAGCAAATATGCTTTGTTTGATAGTCAGAGGAAAATTGGGAAAGCCGATGTTGAGAAGCTGCGAAGTGCTCAAACTGATACTGTTTTACATAAATCAAGAAAGAAGATGCGTGCAGCCCGCTATAACTTATGCCATTCTGGCATACCTTCCTACTATACATAACCAAATACTTAGAAAATGCGCGGCTTCTGTAAATAAATAAAGACGTTTTTTTTAAATGTGACATTACTTTCTTTACAACCTACTACTTCAACTGTTGAGCATGATAGCATATCCTGTGCTAGAGCACATCATTCAAATAAAAATCTATAGTGCTTGTGAGTAACGCTCGTAACGCTCTCGATCTTTGGACCGTTACATTAATGCTCAGCGTCACTCACGTCTTATCTATGTGAGCGTCTTTGTTTCAAAGTCATGCGATCATTTCGTACTGTGAACCGCTTTTGATATACACACAAACCTGGCGTGCGTCTTCATAAACGAGGGACTTAAATGAAATACAACAAATAGCACTTTTTTAACAAAAGTTTAGCATTGCATCTATGCAAATATAGAAGCGATTACAATCGCACCAACTGTGAATAAGAGGCAGGTTATTGGATGAACGTTCAGATTCACTCTCAACTGTTCTATATAGTCACGTCAGCTGCCTTACAGCATCCGACTCTAGGAGCTCGTTATTCTTTCGTCCATATAGCAACTAGTCATTTAGGCCATTTTTGAGGATTGGCTCGCGCCAATAAAACTTCTTTTTTCATTTATATCCTGCATTTCTGATTGTAATCCTGCAGGTTTGGTACCGTTATTTGAATGTTCGCACGATTCTTATCATCTAAAGCGCCTTTCTTTCGCAATCACTCGGCTATTCCGTGCAGTCGACAGACTTTGAAACACATCCAAAACTAGAGAGTGTCTTCTTCAGCGAGGGACTGACATCGAAAAAATTTATTTAATATAGTTAGCAACATTGAACATATGAAATAGTTCCTGAAAGGGAATCATGCCTGACTCAAGAATAGGAAAGAATTTTTTTTAATATGAATGAAAACGTCATGGTGGCAAATGAAAGGGGCTCGAAAAACAATGCATATGATCTTTTTTTATAATCAGAAACAGCCGTCGTATGAAGCATGATTAAAGGTCGTGTTTTATTCCTGTATCTATTCATTTGTACATTCTCTCGGCACCCCCTCAGCGCGCAAAGCTCGAGCTTTAACTGTGGTTAGCACGTAGTCAGGCCTACTCTCTATCAAATGTGCAGCATGAATTGAAATTGTACCCTAATCTGATGAAAGTGAACCCTACAAAACCAAGGCGCCATCCCTCCGTGGGTCGAGTAATTGGTAGCGGTGCCCGCGAACCAAAGATACCCTGGAGGAAACGTTTGGAACGCCAGGGTGTAACTCCTATCGACTGGCCTAGCAGTCCACCGGCAGGAACACCTCCCCCATGGATTATACCCCTGACAACATTGGTGTTGCGAAACCGACTGCCATGACGTCATCAGAAGGAATGGCGTCATCACCGGCCATGGATAAACATGAGTGGACATGGACATAAATATGCTCTAGTTGTTTGGAAAGGGAACTCAGTTTCCGCAGAGAAATTTCAATAAAATCTAAAACGGCAAAGACTTTCGGAGCACCCTAATATTTCACACTGACACAAATATAACCCAGGAAATATTTTTTGGCTGATTTCGTGCAAGCCTTAACATGTCTGAACATTTCATTGATTTGGTGCCAATGTCAAGGGCGCTCTTGTTGCTCGAAAGATGCAAGCACTATTGACATTTGGGAAATATTTTGAAAGAGACACTTGCGGCGCAGAAATAACGAGAGCCATGATGCATCTGTTCATTTCACTATTACGACGCTAAAGTTCAGGGCGCTCTGGTCCTGTCATCCTCTACTCACCAAATTGGCGCACAGTTCGAAATTCCGGCATTGTTCACTCGCTGTGCAAGCTGAGTTGAGTACAACCGTATTGAGACATTCGCCGTTGGAGAGTACCCGAGGTGGTGTGCATTATCGATCGCTTCAAAGCGCTGTTCGAGTTTCTACTTGTCTTTGTTGAATATTCGCCCACCTCCGTTTTCTGCATTACTCATGCTGCTGTTCTTGGATCGACTTTCAATTGGACTTTCCACGGATCTGAAGCGATTAGTTGTAGCAATGGCGAATTTTGAGCAATCGTTTATTTCATGTTATGACAGCTGATTCAAAAGGTGTGAAGCTTCACTCCCCAACTTCTTTTTCGTGATTCACCTTCCCCTCTAACCAAATGGGGCCCGTCAAATCTCTACGGGGCCTCTTAAAACAGACAGAACCCAAATGTGTTTCACATTAACGATAAAAGACTTTTCGCCTTTTCGGTTTGATTGTATCCTTTTCATGTGTGCATTTTATAACCATAATGAATACCTGTCCCGGCAATTTCCATTGTCAAGGAGACACGCGGAGTTGAGTTCTTTGAAGCCGGTGGAGCACTTGTAGAGCTGTGGGTTTTCATTTTACTTCCTGAACTGAGATTCTTCACTTACCAAACATGCAGGGCAATGCCAACTATTTATGCATAAAGTGAAACATAAACGAAGTTGATGAAAAATAATGAAAGGTGCCACTAACAAGTGTTCCACTACTTGATTTCATTACGATGGGCGCGAACATGCATGGTTCAGTTGTATTTGACCCCCGATACTCACCGATCCCGTACACGTCGCATTCTGACTGCATTATCTATTCTGTGTGCAGGATGGTTTGAGCTCAGCCGTTGCTAACGTTCACCGTGATCTTTATCGATTGATTACACTGTCATTGATTGACTCCGGTATTAGAAACAAATATATACCAATATGAATTTAAGTATTATTATTTCTCATTGTCAGACAATAAGCACGCAATAGTGTCTTCTAACGGAATAAGCTTCTCTTATTGTGTTTGTAAAACATCTTTCACTCTTTGACAAATTTTGACCCGGAAAACACTGAAAAACTTATCTTTCGTGTCGAGAAGTTAGTGATGATGTTTTTAACATTCATTTCTAACACGATCTCTGAAAATAAATTTTTAATGCTTGATGCTCTCTTTATTGCCATGGTGAAACATATTATATTAACTGCTCTATTATGTGGCATCTTGGCGGGTTAGAATGACGTGGTATTAAGATTACGGTATCGATCATCAACCAACTTGCCCCTTTGGGCAACCGCCAAAGCCCCTGATGCATGCGTTGTTCGACAATCGAAGATGGTCGTGCACGCACAGCGATGAAAGGTGTTCATTCTTGGTATTGGTTTTAATCGCCTAGCCTCAAGTTGTTGAAGGTTGTCTTATATTCCTAGCGAAGCATAATTGACTACTGAATAAGTTTATCGTCCTGTAAAGTCCAGAATATGCATGCACAGCACCATTATGGCGCAAATGTCCACGGCGCTCTTGTCTTTCGCTGAAGATACTTTTGTTCGGCCAGAATCGGGTATGCTTCACTGATAGGTCATAATCAGATAATCATTACGAAAATAATCTTGATGGGATAACTCGTATGTTTAAAAATCTAAAAAATTAAAAAGAGATATTTTTTATCCTTGAATCGTAGTTGCCATAGTCAAATCGCAAATTAACATTAAAACTGTCGGATTGGTGAACGACGTGTGAAACTGATACTTCTGAAATAAAACATTTAAAAATAGCTGTTGTTGGTGACAAGAAACTGTCATTCGTAAATCTGACATTTCAGCAACAGTTTTTTAGTTCTGTGTCTCAAATTTCTTCTTTTCAGGTTGAAGTGAACGGCGCGTGTCTCTCCTTCGTCGCCATTGGTTCCTCAAGCACAATCGATGTATAATTCAGAGGGGGTGCGAGATGCACCGAACGTCGGGTCAACGGGTGAAAAGCAAGAAACATGCCCATTTCGCTAAATGCCCATGGCTTGGCTATGGTCTAGGGTAACCAAGAGTTGTCATTTTGGCTACTTTTTAACCAGTTTCAAGGATGTATATCTCCAAATGTGTATCAGCCTTGAAACATAACTCATAAAAGATTCATACACTTTCCTCTCCTGGATTATTAATCTCGGGCTTGTAGTAAACAAACCATTGATGAATCAAACGAGACATTATAAGCAGCTTCCTTATTAGGTGTCAGAATGTGATCCCGACAATTTGTCTGCGACAAACAATTCTGTTGATATTGAAATATTGTGAATTCGAAGGCCATTCGTATGTGTTTCAACGCAAGCATATTAACAAAAACGCTAGCTGCACCAATGGTCAGATACTGGTAAGATAAGCCGTTTCCAAGCTCGCTGAAATGATTGTTGACCGCTGGCGAAATTAGTCGAATGACACAGACACTTATAATATAATCTTGATGGCGACGAATGAAAATTCCCCCCATTTTTATGCCTGAAACAGTAGGTCTAGTAAAAATCCTATGCACTGTACTACCGATTTGGAAACCTTGCCATATACACCTGATGTAGTTCACAACTTAGTTCGATCAGTTATATTGTGATGGCGCGTGAGCGGGAATTTTTCCCAATCACACGACAATTGTTAAATTGTTTGTATCATTGTTATTTCATCATGTTCTTAGTACTTGTACGATAAAATTGAAATTTTGCCTATTCAGTGTCTCCTTTTGCTTGCTTTAATTTTGATCACCTCTCCTGTTAAACGTACCATCGTATTATTGAAAACACCTTATTCTTCCTTTTTCGTCATAATAACCTGTATTTTCCCCAACTCCCATGTTGACACACCAGAGTTCAGCCATCTTGTATGTCAGATTCAATTGAGCGACAAATTGCCTAATCATTCCGCAACCCAAAAGTCTACGATCTATTGATAACCCCATTCGATTGCTTGGATACTCTATTTTTTCGCGTTTGCTTCTCTTTTCTTATGCGTTCTCATCTTTTCGTGTATTTGTAAGAGTGTTTTAAGGGGAAGCATTGGTCTTTACGAATGTACAGTGAAATTCGTGATGGAAAAGATGGCATTAGATTCAGAACACACTGGCAAAGAACATTTGAGTCAGTGTGCAGGGGCTTGCGGTGGATGACCCTGAAGTCCGCTTATCCATGCACAGTATTGTGCCACATGCAAGAACAAACCGGTCGAATAGCTTATAATGTTCGTGTTGCATATTTTTCTGAGATAAACACACGAAATTTACGAGTTTCTTGGGTTATTCTCTATTATAGTTTGCTTGTTGCATACATGAACCGTCTGATCGTCTCGTCGTGTCTCTTCAAACCCCGTTGTCTCTCGCGGCATTTCTACCGTACATTGAATTGAATAATCAGGAGTTTCGCGGCAGGAGACTAAACCTCAATTGTGGTGTAGTATTGTGGTGTGCCGAGTGCGTTTTTGTTCTTGCATGTGGAAACCCCTTTTCACAATACTGTGCATGGAATAACGTAGCGTTCTGGCCATCACATTGTTCGAAATGCATGCAAAGCATTATCAACTGGTTTAGGTGGTGAGCCGACAAGCACTCATAGCCTAGTCAGTAGAGCGTTTGACTGTTAAGCACAGCGGCCAGATTCGATTCCGCGAACTGACCAACTTATTGCACTTTCACATCTTTCTGTTGCATTAGACTACAAACTACACCCTATTATCTACCGTACCCTAAACTTCCGACCTTTGCAAAAAATCGGAGGATTTTTTTGCAAATGTGCGGTTTTCACGGTTCGTCTGTTATGATCAATGGCTATCGAATAGCGCTTCCAGTTTATACTCGAAAAAGTTCGTGCTACAGCTCCTTTAATATCACGGGATGTCGCGACATCAGGGGATAGGGTAGGGAAAGCAAGCAGAAGTGCATTTTACTGTCATCTAAATAACTGCATGGTACAACTCAACAATGTACTCTATTTCAGTATCGTAGTGGAGAGTTATGTTTTCAATATAAATTAGCATTTCGGTATCTTGGTATGCGGTATTAGGGTGTCCCACAGGGTGTCCCACAAATAATGAGAATTTTTTGGCGCTTTATCAACAGGTAATAACAACAGTTGTAATGATCATTTGAATTCATAGATATTCCCCATTGGCAGCCACCACCTTCCTCCATCTTTCCGCGGGGCTCTTGATTCCATATCTCCAGAAGCCAGGGAAATGGGACTGAATCCATAGAGCGAGTGAATTCTTCATTCCTTTCAGCTTTGTGAATTTTCTTGTCTTCAAGAAAGAGGCCATGGATCAGAACAAGTGACCGTCGCATGGGTTGGTGACTGGAGAGTATGAGGGAAGATAGATCATTTCGATTAACAGCACATACAGCTTGACCGGGATCTATATGTCTCAATTGTTCCTGACGCTGTTAGAGAGGATTTTGATCTTTCCCTGTCTGGGGAATTTGGCAGCGAAGCTTTCGGTTCATTTTCTCTACTTTCTTAATGAACACCTCCATTGCCATACTTAACCCTTTGAAAGTAGACGATAGTAGAAGAATTCAAGGCAAGATAATCACAAATGGATGAAGAGTTTCTTCCCAAGGAAGCCCTCTTCGTCGATTTGTTGTATCGTTAAATATTTAGCTAGCCAGGTGGTGGTCCGGTGGATTATAGTAAAGGAGTAACTTATTCATTCTATGTCACAACTTGATGGAACCCAGCTTGGGTTAGAGAATTAGAGAGGTTGCTCTAGCACGTTACCCCTCGAGCCCTCTTTTGAGCACCCAAAAGGTTATGATTTATGCAGCATGTCGTAGATTTTCGTGCACTCCTCATCAGGTGCCGGTGGATGGTGGTCTTGAGAGTGTTGACTGCGGTCGCGAGAATGCCGACACTCCTGCCTGGATACCACGTCAATGCAGCGAGAACGATATTGTTCTTCCTAGCTATTATACTTCGTCCGCCACCTCTTCTGTTCCTCAGGCTGTATTTTCCTTCGTTGAAGAGGCTGTCCGATAAATGATCCGTGGTATGAGAGCATGTGCAGGGACAGACTTCCTATACTGCTTCGGAATGGGCGCCCTTCAGTTTTCAACCAGAGCGGAAGTGATGAAACAGAAGATCGAGATAGGTGATTTGACGGGGCTTGGTTAGATGAGCCTATTTCAGCCGCCTTTTGCAGGCATGGGAGATGGGCGCGGCAGATTGAAGAACGTTGTGCCACGGCTGTATATCATAAAGCAGACCGTATGCGCGATCAATTATAAAAAACAGAACATTTTTTACAAAAAAACATTTGCACCATAATGGTGAAATGCTGTGCATGCATATTCTGGACTTTACAGGACGATAAACTTATTCAGTAAAAAAATTCTCATTATTTGTGGGACACCCTAATATAATCTCTGTATATATACCATTTCAATGCAAGGAAAATTGTTCTCATCACGGTTCGTCGATTATATGCGATCGGTGATGCATACCTTATTCTGTTGAAGGCAGTATGTCCGCTGGACTATTCCCCAAGGAAAAAGGCTTTTTTCCAAGGAAATAACGCACTGAATTGGTTGCTGAACTTTAATTTTTTGCTGTTACACACTTGCGCTTGGCGAAAATGAAGTGAAAGCGGCTGAACGAAAACGAGCCAATACCTTTTCGAACACAATTTATCACAGATAATTAAAGCTGAATAGGATGATCAAGATTTGAAATTCTCCTAAAAGCCCCTGAAAATAATTTACTTTGCCTGCCGATTAGAGGTCACCCTAATGGCAATGGCCAATGGCCGTTCAAAAACAAGTATAGCATTGAAAATCGTTTTTCCGTTTTTAAAATTTCACAATCTCTTCTAAAGCTCACCATAAACCCACCATTCGGCAGTGTGACAGCCATGCAGTTCCCATCGACACTTACCTGACTCAATCAATACTGAAGAATAATCAGGAATCTGATATTTGCGTGCATCTGATATTATTTGGTTACCTCTCCTAGTGTTCAAGTTATCACGTCGTGATGAAGACTGTCCACGCATAGAACGACCTGAAGGTTCACAATTTCCGAGAGAATTGACCACTTTCTATTATATGATGTGAGCGTGGATTCATTTCCAATCAAAGGAAAGAATGGATGAAAAGAGCCTGAACGAAAGACGGGAGTGCCATAGACATTTACTCCATAATGAAGAAATGGGCAATTGCGCCATTATTTTGTTTCACAATGATATCGCATTCTTCCATTTCGCCATTACGGCGCAGATGTCCACGGCGCTTTGGTCTTTCGTCCGAAAGCCCTGATGTTACGTCAGCATCGGGTATGTTTATTTGATTGGATATAATCGGTGAATGAATGGGTTATGTTTCATAGTGATAATAAGATTTTTTCTTCCGACGTTCGTGGATAAATACCAAAAAATGTAGATCTATCATCAACTCTCAGCGATGCGTGCGAACATTCTGGACATTTCAGGCCGATTAACTTATTCGAGAGTGAAATATGCTATTCAAATTTTTACAGCTAAAAAAGTCCAGAGAAAACCCTGAAAATATCCAGAATAAATTGAAGAAAATTTCAGCGTTGCACATGCGCGACCGGCTTCCGAGTATCGAACACAGTATCAGACAATGGTGGTTGCCCCACGGGACATGTCAGTTGGCGATAGATACCATACAGTCAAGTCAATCGATAAAGGTAATTGTAAACCACTTGGCCTTGAAACCGTCGGGTCGATGTTTTAGTGTGGAAACGAGCACATTTTTTGATAAGACACACGCATTGAAGGACTCGATCACTGATAATTTAGTTAGGAAGGAAGGATCGGATTAAGCCATCGGTGCTTAACCGCTAGGGTTAACATTTTGACTACTTCATGGGTTATGTTTCAATGTCACGATACATTTTACGATATTCTGTGAAACGAAACCTAGTAGTCAAACTGCCAGCCAAACCCACAATAAAAATATACTATGTGTGGTTGTCCACGAGATATTTGACTCTATGTTGTGATTCATTCCGCAATCCTATTTCGTCTAAGGGACGCAAAATAGTTTTTTTTGACTAATTACTTTTTATTTTTAAGAAAGCGATATGACCATCGCAACGGATAACTTTCGTCTCCATAAGCCCTTATCTATGCTGTGAAACATAACTGATTCTCTTTCGTAGATGAAATCCTGGAATGACGGGGCAATCGCCCATGAGGCTATCTATCGGGACAAAAATCAGCTTAGAAACTTGATCGATCATTGCGATTTCATGATTGTCCAAAGTGCAATTGTTCTTGGCTTGTGTTTCGAAACAGCGAACGCGCACAAGATTGGACCAAAGGGGCCGACAAAGAATCGGCCGTCACATATCCAAGTTGTCATATACGATTTTTAATGTGTTTCACGCAGCAAATAAATGTCTTCTTGCTCATGGCCTTCAATCTCCGCGACTTTTGGAAACTAATAAGAAAAGTTAATTAACTTATGCAGTTTAGTCTAGAGTGGCTGTTATGTCAAATTCTAACCTCCCTATTCTCTTCCGAGCGGTTTCTATGCGGTTGAGAGACGAACCTTCGGACGAGAATTCGACATGACAGCCACTATTGTTTGGTCGATCAATCCGTGTTGCAATAGATATCTCCGAACATTACAAGAGGCATTCTTCTTCTAATCTGATAGTTTGGAATTTCGGTAGTTGAATTGATCATAATTACCTGCTGCCAAGATCGCAATAATGTTCAGCTCTCAAGTTCTTCTTTACAGGATTTGCTGTAGACTAATTTATATGAGTACGACAAATTCGAGAGATCGCACCTGGGATCGAATGGTTCGTTCGGAGTAAAGAGAAAATCTACCGACAGGGCGAGTTCATTGGTCAAAGACTGCTGCGCTATGAACTGGATAATTGAAGTATTATGTGGCTGTTTAGATGGTCGCTGAGCGAGCAGTACTTACGCAAGTCTCATTCGCATGTTCAAATCGACGCGCTGTTCGAAGTTGAACGCGTCAAATAGAGAAAACAAGCCATTTGTATCAAGGGAGCGAAGTACGCACTCGTATGTTTCTCTTCCACCATTACGGCGCAAATTATATTAGGTTGGCTCATAAGTTCTGTCATATACGCATTTCACATCGATATCTCCGTTCAAACTCATGATAGCTTCTATCCATAATTATTGTAGACTCCCCACTAAAGATCTCATTCGTTGCCGCCATCATGATCTTCTGCCGCGAAAAAGAGCAGCGGCGCGATTTTTCAAATTTGGTCGATTTTTCGAACTCGCGCGTTTTCGACCTCTTTTCGGCACTCTTTCATTCGCCCTAGCTCAGCGAGTAGAGCTAGCTCGAAGGTGTCAACAGACAAAATATAGCCAG
>JACMIF010003937.1:0-12765 GCA_014805445.1 Diplogasteroides magnus | reverse complement strand
CCCCCCCCCGGCCCGAAATTGTTTGTTACCCGCTTATCATTCGCCCTCCCCCCCCCCCCCCCAACAAGACTAGTCTGCCTGCCAGACAAAGACAATCGTGTTTAGTGGAGGTGCTAATTAGGGCGCATAACTTATTTATCATTGCATGAACGGGGGGAAGGCTAAAGCGGATTGGTCACGGGAATACACGATGAACGTTCATTGAATGAATAGGAATGCACAATGGGAAACGAGGAGGTACACGTGAATGGAAGACCCGAGAGGAACTAGGCATACTGTAAGAGTGACTAGGATACTGTAAGAGAAAGGAGTTACACTCCAAAGTACAGAGCAGACATTGCCTTTGGAGGAGGAGGAGGAAGAGGAGGGGATAGATGTCTGAAATGAAATATTTGAATAGAATAGAAGGTATTGTGTGACCTATCATGTTCTAATGGATCAACATTAGATGACGAAGATGTTGAACAAGAGATTCCATGTGCAGGAAGAGTCATTGTCAATGGAGTACGGGAACACTCACGAGTCACATATGAACCCTAAATAAAAACATTCATTCCAAGAACAAAGACAATTGGAAAAAAAGATACAGTACATCAACCCACCTTGTATTGTCTATCCCTGTTGTAGTACAATAAACCAAGAAGCAGTGCCAACACTAGAGCAGCTATAAAAACTGCTCCCAGGAGTACGAAGACTTCACTTATTTGTGACAGTCCATATCTGCAAAACATTGCCACCTGCAGGAATCGAACCTGCGACCTTCGCTTTACGAGAGCGACGCTCTACCTCTAAGCTAAGGTGGCACGGGTGCACTCTCACCGGGCCCCGAAGAGGACTGCACAATCGTTGACTGCTTGAGCCGATAGGAGAGACTGTCCCTTGAGGAGAGAAGGATACGCACAACGGGCATTGGCATAGTCTAGTTGTCGTCGAAGGGCATATCTGAAGGAAATGTTGATAGGAAGATGGTCTGATTGAGTACATGGTTATCCCTTCAGAGGGGAATGATTGCATAAGATATGCCCTGAGGGCTACTTCCTACTCTATGTGAGAGTAATTCAGTTCAATTCAGGTCGACAGACTGCACCAATTGAGTGTGCGTGACTCGAATGGACATATTGCTGTGTGTCTCTTGACCCGTTGATGAAGGATCGAAATCATCTGAGGGAAGAAGGGAAGAGAAGACCACCCAAGGGAAGGGATGACCACCCAAGAGGAGACTAATTCACCCACTGGGACAGACGATACTAAGTGAATTAGCAGCATGTTGGGATGAGACAAGTGAGAAGAGAAGGGACTGAATGAGAAACACTCACCTCTCTCTCATGTGCTGTTGAAGTTGTTGAAGTCCACACTTACAGTCCCATGGATTGCCTGAATTGGCAGTACCTTCCCCTTCCCCTTCAGAAAGTCCCTTCCCCTTCCCCTTCCCCTTCTCTTCCCTCCACCTACCCGCAAGATGAACCCTGTCAATCGCATCGATGAATTCCGTTGAGGCCAATGAGAAGGAGGTGAATCTGTTGTGTGAGATGTCGAATTGTCTGAGATTGGGCAAGTGAGAAGGAAGATTGTCAGGAAGGAAGGAAAGGTGGTTGGAGGAGAGATTGAAGAGCTGAAGAGAGTGGAGAGATGTTAGAAGAAGGGAGTCTCATACCTTGAGATGGTAGTATTCAGGTGGAAATACAATGGGAAGTTCAGTTATCATGTTGTGTGCCATGTGCATCTCTTTGAGTTCAGTCAATGTATGAGTCAATCTTGCATTGAATGTACGTAGGAAGTTGCCACTCAGTGAAAGACTCTCAAACATACGACAGTTAACAGACGATACACACCGTAAGTCATGAAAAAGTATTTGTCTGTCAGTCTGTACTCTCTGATCCTTGAGTACTCTCTCACCACCTCATCTCATAATTCCATCCCTTGAAGTGTCCCCATATGGTGGTATCGTATGAAGAAACAACGAATGACAAAGACCTTCCATTGCCCCAAACGACATTATGAGGGGGATTGAATCTGTGTGAATCTTCTCACTACTTCCACTGTCCCTTAGGGTGCCCTATCTACTCTTCCTCTCTTATTCAAACATTCCCCTCTTATGTCTCTGGGAATTCATCATTATTCCCACCAGTCTAATCATCTCATTCTTATATTGGCTGCCAGACGGGATCAGGATCAAGTGAAGAGAGCCGGAACCCGGATGGATTATGTTTCACTCCTGTTTGATGAGGGTCGTGTCCCCCACCTGGATTGTTCTCTGGGCTACTCCAATCATCTGAGAGTCGAAATCTTCCAGATGATTGAATCCAAGATCGAGATGTATGAGTCTTGTCCCATCGAATGCCCCTTCATCCAGGGGCTTTCCCCGTAGACCAATCTGAAGGAATGAGATGAGGAGGAGGCAGAAGGGAGTCGTTCATCTATTGGATATCTCATTCTTCTTCTACAAGGAAACAATGGCAACAGCCATTTGTGGGAATCGTGTTACTCGAATGTGTGACCACGAGAGGAAAGAGACTGAGAAGACTAACTAAAGGAGAAGGAAGGAAAGAGGAAAGAGGACAGGAAAGGACTTGAGTGGACATGGAGAGAGTAAGTACAAGAGACTCACTTTATTATGCGAAAGATCCAAACGAGTCAGATTGTTAGAACAGAAGGCACATGGAGGAATCTCCTCTATTCTATTCCTGGAAAGGGATAGAGAGGATAGGAATGGAAGAGTAGACAGTTCAGTAGAGGGAATGGTCCTGAAGGGAAGGCATACTGTAATCAACTATTGATTGATTATCACTTGAGGGAATTTCCTGATAGATCAAGAGATCTGAGATTGGGTACACGATCGAGGCTGAGATTGTGAAGAGGACTGAATGGGAATGGATTGGGAGATGTTGTGTATTGTGTGATACTTAATGAGACAATCAGCCATTCCAAGTTCTTCCAATGAAGGAACATCTGATAGAAGATCATTCAATTGAGAAACAGGTATTCTATTGTGATGAAGTCGAAGTGATTTGAGAGAAGGAAGTCCTCTGAGAATATTGGATGATGCTTCAGATATTGAATTGTTAGAGAGTGATCTAAATGGAGAATAGCCCCTCATTCCCTATTTGATCACTCACAGTGAGGTTAGCTTCTTGAGATATGCGAATACTCCTGTGGGAAGAATGGAAAGACGATTGTGGGAGAGGTCGAGGACCTGAAGAGAGACAATGGATAATGGAGAGAATCAGACAGAGAAGGCAATGAGAGAGTGTGCAATAGTAAGAGAGCACAGAGAAAAGGACCAAATTAGCAATAGTTTGCGTCATTTCATGGTTCCTTCACATGGTTTTGCCCTCACGGAGGTCGAAAAAGAAGGGATAATGAAAGGGGAAAAGAGAAGATATAACGGATTGGAGAGGGATGAGATCAATTGAGAGGGTCATCTGTTATCATTAATCACCTTTAGACTGGGGAATCCAGCGAAGTTGGCCATTGTAGCATGTTCTATCTTGTTCCTTGAAATATCAAGTAGTTCTAGTGAAGGAAGACGAGGACGAGACATTGAGGGTATTCCACAATTGATGAGTCGAAGTGAACGAAGTTGAGTGAATCTGAAGGGATACTGTAGATGAGGACGGAGGGAAAGGAGACCTGTTGAGATTGTCGTTCCATCGGAAGTTATTCGATGGTCTGAAACCAGTGGAAGGATTATGAATGAATAGAGGGGAAATACCTCCAACTGGGAGCCTCGATCTCCAATACTCGAAGGGTTGCAGGAAGTGAATGAATAAGAGAGGTTAGAATGGAATCATCCAATCCACCCTGAGGGATAAGATGAGGAAGGAAGAGATAGACACGCACCTTGTCACAGAATGCAGATACTGTCTCATTTGTAATGGGGGAAACATCACAATCACATTCAATAGGACACGAGAGACTGAGATTAGAAGGGATTAAGTGATGGGATAACAAGTATCATACCTTTGAGTGATTACTAGTAATATCAAGAGAAGAAGTAATCCCATCCCTTCTGCCATCGTGCAAAGGAAAGCAAAGTGCGAGGGGGCGGGGCTTACTCCTGTGAAGGGACCATAGACTCCGCCCACTTCTGAGGTTGCCGAAGGGGAAAAAGAAGGGATTACAATTGGATAATATGGGAGAGTAAACAAAAGGAGAAGATGAAGCAGGTGAGGGAGGGGGAGACAGTCTAAAGGGGACATCATTGACAGATTCTTATCTCATGAAGCAACAGACTCCCTCAGGGGGATAGTTCAAAAGGGGTGACCATTGGGTGACCTCATCCCATGGGTGTAGTATCTCTTCACTTGTCACATAGTCATCCCTTCTCATAACTGACCCCTTGATATCCATCTTTATCCTTTCTTCCATTGGATAAACGTCCGGATGCAATTCCTCCCTCTCTTCTCTTGTATTATTCATTGGGGGAAGGATTTATCAGGGAGTCAGGTACCATGACAGATGGAAGAGATGGAGACAGATCTTGCAGGTGGCAACAAACGGGGAATGCATTGGGTTTCAGTCCCAGAGGGGAGGTCTCAGAAAGGGAATACGACGAGAATAACTGGGTACCATTATGGAAATGAATGGAGAATGAAAACACATGAATTGTCTATTCTGGAGTCATATAAGTGGGAGTTCGACCTGAAGTTCAGAGTACTCAGATGGATTGAGTGAAGGTGTGGGAGGAATAGACATCACTCACTCACCTGCAAAGGGGATTGCGTGATTAATCACCCCTCAGGGCTGCTGTTCTGATGGATAATGTGAAGAGGAAAGGGCTGTAATGGAAGAGAAGGGCCAATCACTCACGTCCTTCATTACTCATTTCGTATAACAAAAAGATTCCTTTTCAATCTCCTTCTACCGTAATGACCCGTAATGGTCCGTTGCTTGTTGCATTTCTTCCCTTTGACTTGTGACACCTTTGGAGAGACGAGATTACATGTCCAATTACTGTATTGTGTCTATTGAATGTACTGGTTCACTCATGAGTAATCTGCCCTCAGGGCATTCCGGTTCATTCGACACAATTCAAAGTGTCAAAGGGGGACCGATGCTTAATCCATGGAAGGGAATAACAAAAGGGGATCCTATCAACACAGAGGGATTACTATGATGAATTACGACTCAAGAAGAAGAAGAAGAAGCAGATGCAATTGAAAGGTCAACGGTCTTTTGTTCTCTTATCTCATATCCTGTAAAGACTGTCAATCTCACACTGCAAGATACCAAATGGACACGACCAAATGGTCTATGAACAAAAGTAACTGATAATGAATCTATTTGAAATCATCTCTGCATTCTTTCTGCTGAAATGAGTGAGTAGAAACATGAATTGGAGAAGCTTCTGTTGGTTTATTCGTTATTGTTGAGTACTGAGGAGTATGAGAAGTGAAAGACTTGTCCCTTCAACTATTTGCAGAGGGTCAGTCTCTTCTCCCCTTCAACCTTCAACTTCCAGTTTCCCTTCTCTAGCCATCTCCTTCAACATCATCAACGACTTCCATATTGAGTGATCTTCGGATCAAGTGATAAAGAGACTGGGGCGTCGTCGTTGTGGGAGTATCTGATTTAAGGAAGATACCGTAGTCTCGGATACCTACAGTATCCCACAGGGAAGTGAATTCGTCGTGGCACTTTCCCTGGCTGATTAGGGAAGAGAGATAGTTGACTTATTGTCAATCTTATTCAAAATCTTATGTAACAATCCAGCTAAATACGAATACAGCCAAGAATATGAGGATTGAAAGGAAATAAGTGAGTGAGTGGATGAATGGAAGAGAAAGAGATACTTCTCCACACAATCTCGATGTCTGACTGTGTGAGACATCAAAGATGACAACAATATACAATGCAATTTTTACTAGCAGATGGGAAGAGTCCACAAAAGTATGTATCGTTTCCATGATTTTTGTAGTTTGTAGCTTCGTCATTCGTCAGAAGGATCATCATCAAAATCATCGAAATTGAATGCCCGAGAATATGTGAAATGTTTCAGAAGCTCATGAGGAAATAGATAAATAACTTCATACTTTTTAATTGCATAGAATGTTTTGCAGGCCCATGGAAGGAACTAAAAAATAGGTCGTAGTCAAGAAGAATACGGTAGACTCGAACAGTGCAAAGTGTAATGAATACAAACCGAGTACATTATCCTGCATGGGAATATTATGTATCCTAACGGAACTGTTGCTCTAGTCTATATATATCCCAGTTGAAACATATTCCACAACGACGAAATAGCATGTAAAATGAGAGACCGGGGTGGCATCCAAGTGTGGGTCGCGTACTAGGAATTTCAGTTCAGATTGGAAGCATAATACCTGTGGACTGACCTGTTGCTTCTTTCCTTCTCTGCACGTTTTGATGATTCTTTCCATGATCGCAACAATCAGAGAAATGAGAATTCCAATGAAAAGAACAACAAATACTCCACTAATTGATTCATCATCTGCTTTATCGACAGTCAAGATCTTGGGTAAACCCAAGCGTCTTGCACTTTCTCGCTCTCACCCAAGATCTTGGCCAAGATTACGTGACCCCCACCCAAGAATGACTGTTGATTTAAACTCAGTCGTCTATGGTACCCCAGCATCGAGGGGATGCTTCATTTTCAATGTCTTGTCCGGACCCTATTGTAGTTACCGTACTAGATCGTAGGTTATTATAAGTTACTATAGTATGATGTTGGCTACCGTTGGATTACATTAGACTTAGGGTAGTAGATCGGGCGCGTGGATCCTCACTATTTCTATCCAGATCAACCTATATCTGTAGGCACAGCCAAAGAGTTCAGTTAGAATGAGTGTACTTCATGAAGGAATCAAACCCAAATGAATGGATGCACACGTTTGAAGTCAAGAAGCCAATAGAAACTGAAAATGACGAATTGATAATGGAATGAAATGGGAAGAATTCCAATTTGTAGTTGGACAATTGAGCAGACAATGGAATGTGAAGGATTTTGTCATTTGGTTGAGGGAATATTATCTTATGATCTTATGGTAGATCTTATGCAAATGGATGTCATTCTTTTGATTGTCCCCTTCATTCACTTCTTCCCTCTTACTAGACGGTCGCCCTTTGCGATGGAGAATGAAGGAGATGATGAAGAGAAGATTGAAGTTCGTCCTGTTGATTACACAAGAAAAAGAGTTGAAGAGGTTAGTTGATTTCATTTCATTCTCTAATATCGATTGATTTCAGAGAGTGGTGGGACAATTGTTACATCAGGTCCTTGATTGATACTCAATTGTTGTGAATGATTCCCTTTTGAGATGCATCGAGAGACTCTCAATTCAGTCATTCGTCGAGTCTCAGTTCTCATTGCATACACTCAAAGGTTGAATTAGATGATTGTTATTGAGAAAAGAGTTATTATAGTGGAATGGGAATAGTTCAATGTGCTGTTCTTCTCCAGAAACACGGACGTGAGACATTCACAAGGAAAATGAATGAATGTTCATTCAGAAGGAGTTCTATGGCCTCTTCTATTCACTTCCATCATTGTTGGAGTACCTATTGCATATCTAGATGTTAGATTCATCCCATTCCATTGTCTACTGAATGAATGATTGAGATGGAATTGATTCAGGTAGCACTGGGTCAATTCACTTCTCTCGATCCTGTGACTCTCTTCCAAAGGATTGCTCCACTTGCCAGAGGTTGACTTTCCCTTCTCTTCCTCAATTCAGAAGTCCCTTCAGGAATAGGATACACAATGGTTATTCTCTCATTTATTGAGATGCTCTTTCTATTGGAACACGGAGTGGCCTATCTCTACTTTGCCTTGAATACTCTAAGAGTAAAGACAATTGAATGTTCGATTGAGAGAATTCTCTTCAGTCGTTGTACTTCCAAGGATACGATACTCCCAGATGCACCTATTTCACTTCTTCCAGTTAGTCTTTCAATTGATTCTCTGCAAGGAAATCTATTCAGAATCTTGTCTCGATCCAACCATCACCTGTGATGAAATCATGAGCAGAGCGTCAGTTCACATTGACCGCGTCGCGTCTCTCCAAGCGTTGCGGTCAATCGTTTTAGAGTAAGAAGGAGTGAATTCCAGATGGAGTCATGGTAGTAATCGATTCCGTAAGAAGATGGAGAAACTTGATGTATACAGGTGTTGAATAATTCATTCATTTGTATATGTATTGATTGAAGGGAACTCAATTCACAGTGCATTTCTGGAATGAGAACTGAATTGTCAAATGTGGATGTACCCTATTCCATCCATTCTTCTTCACTCTTTTCTATTCAGTTCCTATCTAAACCCCGTTCAATGAGTGAGGCCTCAAGTGTGGAACTCAAACTGTAAGTGTCTCTTCCTCATTCCTCCATTAGTCTTCTCAGAGACAACAGTCTCTTAAACTATGACGTCAACTCTGGAAGTGTCAATACGATGTCGATGACTGCCAATCTTCTCATGTTCATTGTCATGTTCATTGTCCTTCACTACAGTAGAGGATCACTGAAGAGATTGGAGACGGTACTCCTCTTCAGAAGTTCTATAAAGGAACCGAGATGAAGTATTCTTTTGATGTAATCATTGACTGTGTCCAATTTGTTTGTTATTCCATCTTCGTTCTTATTCTTTTCCTTCAGTTGATGGTTACATTCAAGTTTGGCCAGGGAGGTCTCGTTTACATTGGAACATTCAACAACTTCACCAACAATTGTCTCAAGTGTGGAAAAGGAAAAGTGTCTCAAAAGAGTCTCCATCTCAGAGATGTCATCATTATGTGTATAATCTCCTCTGTTCTTCCCTACTTTGCTGCATTCTATCTCGATCGAATATGGACTCTTTTCGTGAAGAAAATGCTTCCTTCTTCAGAATATTCACATTTTATAAGTGAGTGAAAACCTTCTCTGGATAAAAAGAGAATGAATCTTGAGATGAATATCTCAATGGAAACAATCCCCACAGAATCCATCCAGTATGTTCTCCTCTTCTCTTTTTTCATCTTTTCTTCCATTACAGCGTCGTTTTCTCAACTACATCACGGCCTCTTCAGTATACGGTAGATGGATACTGTATCTGCTTGAAAAGGAATCATCCTTCAGAGGAGAATGAGCCTGTTGCTGTCTTTTCGAATGGAGCATTCATGTTCATTGTCAGTGTGGGAGTAATGGTACAGTATCCACAATTGACTCTTCTCATTGCAATTAATTCCAGGTCATGATCCTTCGTTCAATTGCAGCTGTAGTGAGGGAGAAGACTCAGGAACAGAAGAAGGATTGGGGTGAGGAGGATACAGTAATACCTTGGGTTACTGTAGCTGTATTTCCTCTACAGTACCCTTTCAGCAGCAGTGATGTGTGTTCACATGGTGGCCCTCGCTTGTATCTTCTACTTCATCTTCTCCAATCAGAATGTTCGTTGTGATACCTCGACTCTTTTCCATTCATCCTCTCATCAGAATCATGTCTTCTATTCTGATGGTCTCTACTACGCTCAACGTCGAATCGCCCCCATCATTGTTATCTGCGAGATCTTTGTTGTCGTTGTCTTCTATGGTATCTCCTCTCCTCTTCACAATTCTATTCTATTCTCCAGGTCCTCGTCACCTCTTCGTTGACTTTGACTGTATGATGTTTGTCCACAACGAAAAGGTTGAGAATGGACAAGTTTCATTTCATTTGAGAGTCTTCTTTGAGCATCGAATTACATGGAAGACGTATGCCCGTGTGTATAATCTATTCATTTGTATCTCATGGATATTTATTTGTCTTCCCTTTATGTTCATTCTCTTCTTCAATGTGTCAGTCCTTCTATTCTATTCCCTTTCTCGATACATGTTATAGAATGGATGACAAATCAAATGAACATATTTACATGGCAGGAGTCACCCAGAATGAAATATCGAGTAGTACCTGGTACTGTATACTCTTCCATCTACAGTAACCCTTTCCTCCATCAGGGCCATCACTTTCATTTGTGCATATCCCCTTGTTCTCTGTGCAGCTTGGGAGGTAAGTACTGGGTTACGGTAGTTTGCCAGGTTATGAGATTGGTCAAAATGATGATGTTTGAGATAATAGTCTCGTGGTATTTGACTGGAAGAGTGGAACACGTGGGAAACGCTGATATGTTGTATGGACCGAGAGAAGAGTCCTTCAGGTGAACAAAAAAGAGGACGAATCAATTGATCTTTTAAGGAAACTTGTCAATTATGAACACAAACAAATGAATCTTCGACTGTAAACAAGAATTCCCTTCCCCCTTCACAAGTCTAGAATAAAACTTTCGTTTTGGAGACTTTGAGTAAAATATCAGTACCATTGACAGAAAAGAGCAAATGGAACCAAAAAAGATTGATCGGCTTCGAGATACTGCGTATATTATTATTCCTGTAAACTGAACTGAAAGGGAAAATTCATTTGACTACTTCAGTAAGGCTCATTATCCTATGTAAAAGCACGAGTGGCGACTGTCTAACCGAAGAAATAGCACACAAATGAGAGAGTGCGTAGGAGGTCGAAAAGTCGCCATGTGTACCAGATAATTCAGTTCCGTTTACATGAATAATAAAGGAGCCACAAAGGGAGATTGTTTTGCATGCACTTTACGGGATCACTTCTCTCCATTCCCATACTTTCTCGTCGTCAGAGCGGTCTAATTACTGTGTACTCACGAAAAGCATGTGGAAGTCCAAGAGAGTCAGAGGACGGTCAAGGAACTGCATTTCTACCTTTAAGGCCTCAGAGTTTACAAAAAAAACTATTGAGATACAGAACATAGGATAGAATACAGTAACCACGCATTCTGTTTTCTTCCTGGAATTGTGATTTCCAAGCAGTCAACCACTTCATTTGAAGTATCGAAGGACTAAGAGAATTGAATCCAATTAGGATTGACAAGGTAAACTTTGACAACTCAAAACAAAGATCATTTGAGGATCTGCATTGACTATCTGACATTTGACTGCAATGAATGCAAATATTCCAAATATCATGATGTGTTGTCTCATTCATCCATTTTGTTCTTTCCTGAGTAGGGAGTCCTTCTCTTTCTCCATTCATTCCCTTCAGAATTGCAATGAGGAAATGTTTGGTCGACGATCCAAGTGAGATTCTTTCCTTTCCTCAACATTCTTCTCATCACATTTCAGATACAAATGAGGAAGAGAAGAAGGAGGATGAAGTTGAAGTCAAAGAAGCGGATTACAAGAGGAAGAATGTTGAACAGGTGAGGAAGACGAGGGAGGGAAGGGATTCAATCAATAAGACGAGGGAGGGAAGGGATTCAATCAATACACTCTGTCTATGGGGGTAGAAGACTAAGAAAGGACTCATATAGATGATGTAATGATAGATTGATTGAGAGAGTTGTGGGACAACTTCAACAGCAAATGAGGAGAGAAACACTGGGTTCTGCTCTAAAGAGAATGTGTATATTGTGTGTGTACATGCACAGGTATTCATTCTTCGAATAGACAATCAATCTAAGAACAAGAATAAGGTCCAAATGAGTATTGTTTCAGTAGTTCGAGTGTTATTCGTTGTGCTGCATTGATCAGTAAATATGGTGGTGAGTGTCCCTTCCTCTCATTTCATTCTATTTCCTCTTTAGCTGACATTCTCTGGCCTCTCATGATCACAATGATGACTTTTGGAGTTCCAATCGCTTATCTTGAGGTACCGTAACCATTGATCGATGTCTTTTCCCTTCAGGACTCATTCAGATTTCACTCGGTCAATTCGCGGCCCTCGATCCCATTACACTCTTTGGAAGACTGGCTCCTGTAGCACAAGGTCAGTAAAGATAGTAGTGAGGGGTGGTAAATAGTGGAAGTCTGAGAAAAGAAATAAAGATCGAAATTTGAGGATTGGGAATTTCGATGATGTGGATGTCGTTCTGGGAGATGCACTTTCTGTTGGAAGGAATCATCGGATACACTCATGCATCCATTAATGCATTTTGGGTGAGAGAAGGGAAAAGGACGGAAAGAGTACAAGTTGTTATTTAGTGGAGTACTTATTTCACTCCTCGTTGTCTCTTCCATTTCTCTGGTGGTGAGTCTGTCCATTCCTTCTTTCTGAGATTGAATCTCATTCAGATTCTTGTCTCGATCCCTTCATGGACTGTGATTTACTGAACCAGAATGCGAAGTGGATGATTCCCTCTTCTCTTTCATTCTTATTCCTTCAGAGGTGATCACAGCAATGCTCAGGGATACTACAGGAAACTATTGGCTACGAGTAATCAGTACAA
This sequence comes from Diplogasteroides magnus, assembly GCA_014805445.1. Classification (NCBI taxonomy): domain Eukaryota; kingdom Metazoa; phylum Nematoda; class Chromadorea; order Rhabditida; family Diplogasteroididae; genus Diplogasteroides; species Diplogasteroides magnus. The sequence goes on along the minus strand of JACMIF010003937.1, from coordinate 548 downwards.
GTAAGGAGAAGGAAGAGAAGATGAGACAGACAGTTATTGAGGGAAGAGAACTCTCAGTGTATACGCAATATGAGAACAGTACAGGCCAATTATGATGTGAGACTGTTCATTGTTCACTTTTATTGTCTCTTTGTAGATGTTGAATGCCCGTCGTATGATGAGTACAGCCTCTGGAGTTGAAATGGAATAGTAAGATAGATTATGAAGGAAGGAATTGACTATTCCCATTCAGTGACAATAATCTACTCAATATGATTCACTTCGAAGAAGGAACTTTCCCCAATTCAATGAAGTTTCTTCCTCACTTTTCATCATTCCAAATCTCTTCCTTCAGTTACAACATTCTGGCCGTTATGACTATTTGTCTTGTGATGGTCGTTGGAGGAGGAACACTGAAGAAGATTGAGAAGGTACGGGATACTGTAGATGGTCCCTGAGTGGAAAGAAGATACTGTAGATGGGTCCTGAGAGGGAGGGAGATACTGTAGATGGGTCCTGAGAGGGAGGGAGATACTGTAGATAGGTCCTGAGAGGGAGGGAGATACTGT
>JACMIF010003935.1:0-12483 GCA_014805445.1 Diplogasteroides magnus | reverse complement strand
CAGAGCGGTCTGCTCTGACAACGAGAGAGTAAGGGAATTGGAGAGACTGACCGCCGAAAGTGCATGCAAATAAATCTCCCTTTACGGCTCCTTTAACTCCTAAATGATCTGTATTGTAAGATGATGCGTCCCTCTTCCCCTGTCCCTTCATCCGATTCTTCTTCATCTTCTCCCATTGTACAATCTTCTGAAGGTGAGTCGATATCTGACACAAACCAAAGAAACGAACAAAAAGATGGAAATTCAGCCCGTCGCGCTCTTCTCGGTCCATTTTCCATTCTCATGACATTCTCTGGATTGGATATGGAAAGATCCTTGTTTGGGAATAAGGTACAGTACTTTGAAAGAGAAAATCCATGTGGGACCGGATGAGATTGTATCTAATCCGTAAAGAATATGCATTTGAGGACAAAGGAACGAATAACTAAACTTATCTCCATTCAGAAGCCCCTTCCTCGTGCCATATTCTCTACAATTCTCTATATCTTTCTCATCATCGTGTTCATTCTTCGACTGATCGTCGCCCTATCCGTTCCTGCCAAGGTATCTCCCTATGATAGACAGTCTTTATGACAATTCGTCTATGTTTCACTGATCCTTTGTCACTAAAGTTATATCTTTCGTGAAACATAACCAATCTCGTCAACCGTAATCCCTTCCATCTGTACCTATCACTCCTCTGATCCTCTTGATGATTCATTCCCATGGGTGCAATCACTGAATACTAAACAGGCCCATCTCATTCCATCTCCCCTCGCATTTCACGTGTTTGTACACATGACAAAGAACCACACAATACAAATACTTCCGTACTTTACGAGAGTTTTTTGTGAATCGTAGCCCCCGCTTGAGGTTTCGGGGGGAACATCGGCAAATGATCAGGATCATCGTTTTGCCTAGTCTGAACAGAGATCAAAAGAGATATTGTAATTGCACGTTCCTTTCTGTTTATTCGTCCTTTTCCTATTGGCACTGTAGAAAGAAGATGTTTATATGGAAAGTGTTTCCTCTTTCAGCCTCTTTCATTCATATGGGCAGAATCTTCCGTCATCGGGTTTATGTCCCTTCATGGAAAGATCTCCGCCATATGCATTGGAAGGTCATTTATTCTGTTCCGATGTTGACACGACTTGCGACGTTTAGTGTCTACGATATAAAAATAAGAAAAGAGATGAAACGCGTGATTGATACTGCAAACAGTTGACAAAAAGACAGGGATAGGCAAATAAGTGAGGGGAAAGATGATGAAGTTGACAGGGGAAAGAATTGAAAAGGGGGAATTGATGAAAAGAATGAATGAACATTTCAGATGGACTGCATCGGGGACATTCAATAAGATCTATTCGACATTGAATTCGGTGAAGAAGTCACATGTGAGTGTCGTATCTACCGTATCCTAATCCTACAGTATCCTCATTTTTAGTCCCTTTCCCTTCCACGTTCATCTCTCCATTCATCCCGTTCCTTCATCACTGCCCTTGTCCTATCTACTCTCTTCATCATTGTCACACTCACTTCAAGTGCCAAGAGTGCAATCCAAGGACCATTCACATCAAATGCAACTAATACAGGGTAACAATTACGGTATTTGCAAGTCATGGATCTATGATTTGTGTTCTGGATGATGTTGGAACATGACACTTGATTCTATCATGATAGTTGATTTCCTTTCAGTTGGCAATGGGTTCTCTCTCGGGAGAATCTCTTTGGATTCGAGCCCATTCTCTCTGTGTGGATGGCCGTTTCTTCTATTCTGGCTACAATTGTTAGTTTGTCCTCTAAACAACACAAGTCCTTTCAATCAATCGATAACGATCGTATTCCCTTTCAGTCGTTCGTCTTCATTCATCGTGTAGTGCACGAAGAGTTGAAATCTTTCCTCTCTGAAATTGAGGAATCCGCCCATTCAGGACAACTCGCGGTTGGTCTTACGGTGTTTAGCTGAAGATGCTAATCTCAGCAAGTTGCAGATTCAGTTGTCTTCCATCTCGACCAGACTGACGTCACTGTTGAATCTGTCTTCTGAAGTGACTGAGCAGATGACAATGTTTGCCTCTATAGGAGTCCTCACTTCAGTCATTGTGAGCCCTTTTTCTAATCCTCTCAATTCCTAATTGCGACTTCCGTTGTTTAAGAAGGAAATGAATTGCAGGCCAACGTGAATGCATTGTACATAATGATGACATTGGGAAGCATAATGAGTCCATTCTCAATCATCGGTCAGATATTAATCTTGTCTCAGAAAGATGAATGAATACTTAAGTGACTGTCATGTGGGTATTCTCAACTGTTGCATTTCTTCTCTTCACATTGAATCCTCCTGCTAATGTGCAGAGTAGTGTAAGCTTATCTTCCATAGACTTCTATTAGAGTCTCCCTTCAGCTTCACAAGATCTCTTTTCTTCTCTCATCAGATCCTTCCATTGAGGGCAGTCATGAAAAGGTTAGAAAAGAGGCATTTATGGAAGGGAACGACTTCCTCTTTCCCACATGAGAAATGAGAAAAAAAGATGTATATGAATGAGTTGAGATGACTCTTGTGTCTCACATTCTTCGTCGACTTTCAATGGCTCCCACGAGAATCTTCCTTATGAGTGCCGTTCCACTTGGAATGTCAGCCCCTCACATGGTTAGTACATTCAATCTCTAATAGACAATCATTCCCCCTTACAGGCAATGCTGGTTGTCCCTAACATCGCCACTCTTCTATCCCTCCTCTACAGATATCTCAACTACTAGAAATGAGACCCTCACCTAGTTCATCCTCTGTGTCAATGCCCTCCTTCACATGTAATTGTGTCTGTCAATTCCATCTCAATCTCCCCTTTGCAGGCATAATCGAGTGGTCCGTCTATCCCCCAAACTGATGTGGTGCTACTTACTCTTTTTCTCTCACACGTTGTTCCTTCTTCCTTAATACCCATGCATAGTCTCGTTCCTCGTTCTTCCCTTTTATAATAGTAGAGATTCTTGTTTCGTGTGATAATTCTCCTATTGACTGACTCTCCTCATTATTTCTGTTTCTCATAATGAGACAAAGGAGAAGAAGGCGTAGATGAGACAATCCCCCCGACGAATCCGCAGACATTTAACTTATTCGATTAGTGAATAGCTTAGTTGATTGGTATGATCTCGATTGTGATGATTCGTGTCTCACAGACATTTTCTGTTATTTGCATCTTCTTTCTTCCCCCGAGACTTCTCTCTTTCCACCGGTAAATGTCATAGGCCTATTTTATCTACTCAAACACAGATGTGACTGGAATTGAGAATGGATGTGGGATACACTGAGAGAATGAATGGTTAGTGTGGTACTGTATGTGAATGAGGAGTCACAAATGACTGCACAACATTTCACACTGCATACAATGCCATGCTGGGAATGACAGTAATTCCCCCATTACAATACTGTCTCTTCATTGAGTGAGAGAGTGTGTGGTATGAAGAGAGATGAGAGAAAGAGAGGGGCCTTCATCTGGTAATGACAGACTCCTTTCACAATGAGACAGTCTGTCTCCCCCTCTCTTCTCTTATCCTCGATCTATGCTCCTTCGAGTGTTGCGACTCCTTTCATCATCTGATATGCGAGTCCCTCCATTACCCATTCCATTCCACCTTCTCCTTGACTGCTCAGATGAATGAAACTCTTCTCTCCATTCATTCCCTCTCTCCTTCATTCTCACAGTCCATGACGTTGTCCCCTTTCCTCATAATCGACTCCAAGTGTTCTTCATCTTCTTCGTTGTTCTCCAGGGGATTAGGACATGAATCACTCTATCTGTCTGTACTCTCCTCTCTTCCTCTTATCTATCTCCTCCCTCTTCCTTCAGTCTGATCTCTCCTCTCATTCCTCCATGTGTTAGTCGGTGGTTGTATTCAGAAGGTGTCCCTTACAACATTGTCTTCTTCTTCTCAGAGTCTTTTCTTATCTGCGTCATTTGTATGACATTCCCTTGAGAATTGACAACGAGGTGTGTTATGAGGTTATGGAGGCATCCCCTTTTTATTCATCCATCTCATATGCCCAGACAGAATATCAAATTGACACAGTCCTTTCTCAGGACAGTACTCTCCTTGACTACTGAACATGACCCCCAAAGGACTCTGCATATGTCACTGTCAGATCTTTAAGCAATTGATTCTTTCGTCCTGACCAGATATCCTCATTTGTTCACACAGGAAAATAAATGACATTTTTGTCGTTTTAATCTTAGAGTTTGCACCCTTCAGTTTCAAAATGACACTGGTCGCCATTTTATTCTTTCACATAACTTTTTTGAAACAAATTGAAGGAGGCAAATGATAAGTTTTAAATGGCAAAAATTTCATTAATTTTTCTGTGTGTTGTATGTACTACATAATTTATGTTAGGTATTTTCTTGTCTCGACGAATACTCCAGTTTCACCTTCATATATTTTCTCTTTTTTTCAAGTTCTCACATAATTCCGTTCTAACCCCGTTAACCTCTGTGACGCACATCTCGCGGGTTTCATTTCTGTCTCTCCTCACTATCAGATGTGCAGGAATGGTTTGATGGAGAGGAAGGTGCAATGGGTAATTGATGAATACCCCTCATGGTGTTCGGTTGTTTGGTGTGAATGTGAGATGGTAACAAGAGAGTCAATGTTCCTTCCTTCTGCTCATTTTCACACCCTTTCTGTTTCCTCTATCACGTCTGTACGTCGTAGACTTTTAAAACCAAGCCTCTTGGATTTTTCTCAATATCCGGGCGCATACCATATTTGGTATAACAATAACTACTTGGTCGCGAGTGATAAAACAAGGTTTTAGACTAATAAATTAGAAAAAATACCAAGTAGTTGGTTCATTCTGCACGTTCGCCCATTGCAAGACGTGAGTCTCACTTCATTCTTAACCGTGTTTTGCTTTCGGTCGTTGGTGAAATTGAGCTTGTGAAACGTAAATCAACCAGCGCTACTCATTTCTTCACAACCGATTTAGTGCAAAACACGAGAAAGAAAGTCTTGTGATAGGCGTACGTGCAGAATTTTTTCCAAGTACTTGATCTGAAACCAAAACGTTTGTTTTTCTTGCTCACCAAGTGCTTGAACCAAATAGTGCACACGCCCAAGTATTTGAGCGCCATGGCATCTACATTCTCTGGAAATACCAAGCAGTTGGTTCCACTTCTTGTTTTTCAAGAACCCATCAAGGGAGATTCACGGTTAACAATTCTGAGAGCGTAGCGTGAAATGTTCTGGTGGATAACACTTCTCTGAGTAGTACCTCCTCTCACTTAGTACCTTCAGTTCCATCAACATGTCTCATCTTCAATATTATTGTTCTGGTGGTCTCAATGTTGTCCGTGTGCCAAGTTCTCTTCTGTCTTTTCCCTTAAATTCAATTGTTCATCAAAAGAGAAGGAATATTGCAAACAGGACAAACAGACTCTTATTTCCACCTACTCCTCACTCTATTTCAGTCCATTTGGTACCCAATTCCATTCCTTTTACATCTTTCCATTGAGAACATCATCATATTCCCTTCCATACTACTTCCCATTCATTCTCTCTTCTCCTCCTCCTTATTCCTCTAAAATCATCTCCCGCATTCGGTTTCCCCATTTGCAGTCCTTTCCTTCCGAGAAGTCTTCCATTCAGGAGTCTCATCCACGTGAGATGATTGTTGTCAGGAGGAAATGAAGGGTCAGTCAATATTTAAGTCATTACCAGGGTAAGAAATACAATACAAAGTACCTTTTTCTGTCGTCTAATTTCATCGGAGCGATTGACCGTCCCATGTGATGGACAACAGCTCCGAGGGAACTAGACAATAGAAAAATGTATTTTTGTTTAGATTTCCTACCCTGGTCACTACACTCACAATCTATCCATCTAAAACGAGTGCGTAAAAGGGGGCAATGTATGTATTATAGTTGAATGATATTGGATGAGCTCTTGTGTCAATTGCAGTCATTTGTCTCTTCCTCTTCTTCTCCCAATCACTTTCAGACATGACATTTGCGTCATTTCTAAATGAGGAAAGATTAGTGATGTTCACACCACACGAAATGTTTTAGTGGGAGTTGTTGGCATGAGAGAGTCTCAATGCAACGAAGCGAAAAAATGGCTTTTTGACAATTTCAATTATCGATTTATCACATGCGGTCAAAAACGACAGTTATTGTTCTGTGTGATGTTGATTGTTCATTTTCTCCTGTCTTTGTGACAAGTGATCGATCACTCATTCTATTTGACACTCATAACAGAAGCCATTCAACTGTTCTCATTGTCTGAATTCATCATTCATCTATTTTTCTTCTCCTCCTTTCTCGCTGCAATTTCACATAGGAGTAAGCAAAACAGTCAATCCCAGCTATCAATTCCAGAGCATTCTGTAGTTTTTTCTATCCAGAGATCAAGTTCTTCCTCTCCTTCTTGGTATTCTTCCCTATCTCCAATTTAATAGTGAATTGGTATCCAAGATGTGTATTGTGTCTATTCACTCAAGTGTTCCTCTCGTCTCTCCATCCTCTAATCTCCTGACTATCCATCGTATCCTCTCACTTACTCTGCATATCTTCAGTTTTGGGTAGACTGATCGAATTGCACAGGGGCCTCCCACAACATTCGTCGTCTCAATCAAATTCACTTGGGGAAAATGGGCAATTTGAGGGGTAGTGCATGGAAGGTATGAGAATAGAAGGGACTTCATTCCTTCTACAGTTAGTCTCCACCCACTCTTATCCTTCATTCCTTGGATGCAAGTGAACTCCCGGTTCGGCCCCCATATAAAGTCCTTCATTGGAATACTCGTGATTGTTGTGGCCCTTCGGTCATTCCATTCACAGTTTTCCCTCCTTTTGTCTATTCACTTCTTAAGACGCTCTTTCCTTCCTTTCCTTTATTCCACTGTTTCGTAACTCCCGACTGGACTGTATGAGATTACTGTAGATTGAAGAATGGTGAAGAATTCGTTCGGAAGCGGTTCTCCTAATGAACTGTGAGTTGATATTTGTCGTGTGAGACTCACACCAATCCACTTCTCCCATGTACTCAACTCAATATCCTTTTCTTGACATCTTCACAAAGTGTTCACACTCTCCGTTCCTTTCACACAAAGTTCATTCGCTGCGACTTCATTAAATCTTTTCATTTCACTCAAATTTATTCTCAGAGTTTCCCCATTACGAATCCATTAACTTTAGCTCTTGTTACCTATATTTGCTGCATTTCCTGCTTTGACGTTTTGGCATCTTTCGATGACTGTGGAGGGGGAAACCATTAGTGATCAGAATTGAGATGAGAAGTGTATAATCTGTGGGTCATTCCTTCCATTCTTTGTCTATGGTTCTGATGGGGGAAATGGTGGAGTGTTGTGATGAAGGATGTCTAAAATGGGAAAGGGGCTAACAGACAACAGTGAAGAAGGACCATCACAGGGAAAGGATTAAAGGAATAAGAATGAGAAAGAATTCAGATTATATTTCATCTCTTTAGTTACCTGGTGGACCCGACTACAATGGAGAACGGAACGAATGAATGTCTGTGTTCTGATCTACAGACTGAGGACTACTCTCCCCTCTATGCATGGTATGTCGCACATCAGACGGGTTTGAGTTGAATGAACACTTGAGGTACAATTACATTCTGATCATCATTGCCCTTCCCACTTTGTCTGTATTCGGAGTGTGCACCAATATTGTCAATGTATTCGTGTACTCAAGAAAGAGGTCAGGACTTGTGATGTTTATCCAATAATAGACAGAGGATTATAGAATGGAGAACAGTGCGAACACATATCTTCTCTTCCTTGCCTGTTCAGACTTCCTTGTTATCCTCACGGGTCTCTTCATATTCTGGATTGATTCAGCCCGCAGTTACATTCCAGAATTGGCACGGTCAGTTCATTCCTTTCATCGGGACTTGTGTCTACTTGGGACTCAATCAGAATGATCATAGATATTCCCCCATATACAGTCCCCCATCATTGGTCCCCTCTGGTCATTCTTCCAATTACGTTTTACGCCATTTCGAATGGTTCGCGAGCACGATAAGTAGTAAGAGGAAGAGCATTGTGACTGGGAAGAGGAAAGAGGCACGTAGACATAACAAAGAGTACGCAATATAAGGTTAGAGGCTCCACTTTCATTCGTTCAAAGGCTCCTCTTGCAAGGAAGACAACAAATATGCCATGTTACGTGAACAATGAACATTTGATGTGCGCATTAGGGTTTCAAAAACGGTAGTAAGGTCTAAATCTATGGTCATATATGGTCCTAATCTCATCGTTTATCTATGGACATGAGTGAGACAACAGCTCTTAGTGAATTAGATGACAGACGAATGCAATACCTGTGCGAATATTGAATGATTGCAGTGCCCCCTACACAACTGTGTACACTCTTCCATTTGGATATATGGCACAGACTTGTTCCATATACTTCACTGTTGCTGCTGCATTCGATTGTTATGTCAATGTAAGTGGGGAGAAACACGAGAATTGTGGAAGAAAGATAACTGAGACATGGACATTTACGTCATTATCATTTCCCCATTATGGTGCAAATATGCACAGCACGCCATTGTGTCTGTTCTGTTTTGCCTTCTTCATTGGTTTCTTCCGTCCTCAATTCATTCAAGAATTGTAAACAAGACATTGCGTGTGGTCTTGTGGGAAGTGGCGCTGTCAGAGTGACTGATTGTTGTCAGTTAGCACAACATCATAAGAAAGGGGAAGAGAAGTATGATCAGCAGTCTGTGTGGGAAGATAATGAATGACAAGGCAAAACTGAAGGGGAAAAGTACTACATTTTTGAACTATATATGTGAAACATCAATTATGCGACGCATTTTATGTCATGATAAGAAAGGAATATTGATGTGTCAGGTGTGTTGGCGAAGAAGATCGCACTCACATTGTTCTATCAGAAGAGCCCGACAAATATGCACAACCATAGTTGGTATGTTCATTCCATTCCATTCACATTTCTCTTCCTTTCTGCAGGATGTTCTATTCTCTACAATTCACTCAGATTCCCTCAGTTTAATCTGAGGAAATGTTTCCATGAAGGGAGTGGAGTAAGTGGAAGAGTTGATTGAAATAGACTCAATTGTCTTCAGGAGACGATAATCGAAATCTGTCCAACTCCACTCTTCTTCACTATCAATATGGTCTACAATGTGTACATGTACATGGTAGGACTCTTCCTCATTATTCCTTATCAGAATAACAATTAAAGGTGTTGATGACCCTTCTTCCCTTCCTATTCCTACTCATTCTCAATGCTTTCATTGTTCTGAGACAGTCGATTAGTGAAAAAGAAGAAAGGGGAAAGTGAGTCCTTTCATTCATACATTCTCATCTGTTTCCAATAGTTGTAGACCTCCTTCACGGGCTGAATTCGAGTCAAGTTGTTCATTGACTCGTGCAGAAGAGGAATTGGAGACATCAGAAGAACGAGGAGGAGTCAGCAATGCTTCTGGTGGGGTCATCTTCATTCCTTCAGAGAATGAGTACATTCCTCAGGTGGTGGAGATGACACAATCACAATGATAATGGTCGTCATTCTATTTCTTGCCTGTAACACTTTGGTCAGTCGAATGTTCTTCATTGTAAAGATGTTATTGTACAGGCTCTTATCGTGAATGTGATTGAAACATTCTTCGAACCGGATCCTCTGTTGCTCAATCTTCTTTCGGATGCATCCAATTTCTTGGTGAGATTAGGTTGCATAGATTCTTGTGAAAAGAATCCAAATTGCAGGTGATCTTCAATTCTTCCGTCAATTGTGTCATCTACTACATCTTCAATACAGAATATCGTCGACTATTCAAGTGATTCCTCTCCCTCTCATTCCTCTCAATTGCCTTTCCTTGTAGTCATCATGCAGCCGGAGTGGTTGATATTCTCAGAAGGGACTATCTTCCGTGTCGTGGAACAAACTCAGCCACCAGAAGGTCAGAAAAACATTGTGGCCTAGACTAACCTCGTCTGACTCCTTCTAGGCCGATATCTCGTCCATCACTCGAATATCAACCAGTCACCTCTATTCATAACAACATTACACGTACAAGTATCGCCAATGGAAATGGAAAGGCAAAAAGTACGAGAGTCTAAGGGATGAATGATGAGTGTACTAATTGTAGAAGAAGTTCCAGTTGATTCTCCCGTGTGGCAACCTCTAACCTCTCGATGTGTGACTAATCTTGATTGGGAATTGGGATATTTACATGATGGACAAAGAGAAGAAGATGAAGATTCAGGATGTTCAATGCAGGTGAGAAAATAAGAAGAAAAAGGAAAGAGAATGGAATGAGTAGACAAGAAACAATGGAGGATTCACTACACGATGGTTGGCAGAAGTTGAAATAGTAGAGAGATCAGAGGAAAGAAGACCTTATATCTATGTCAAGGCATTGGGGGAAAGGGATTCAATATCTATCACTGCTCTCTGACAACAACTTCAACTATCATCCAGAATGGTTGTCAATGTCCTGATTACATTTCTGTTCATAAGTGCCATCATTCCCCACAACAGGTCCTATTGCTTACCTAGTCATTGATTGCTTTGTATCCAGTGATTTCATCCCACGCTCAATAGCATAATCCCATCAACTGGCGCTATTCTCACATTTCCATCCAGTCTTTTTATTCGTGTTGATTCTTTGCCTTTGTCAGGGTAACAATATTCGACGCTCCTTTTTGTTGTGGATGTTTTGCGTCAAAATTTTTATGCACTGAACATATCCAATAAAGCTTCTGTGTATTATAACCTAGTTTATATTCGAAGGGTCGCTTTAGTGATGTACATACGTTTATCTGTACCGAAAATTCATTTTTTGGAAAGAAGTGTTATATTTGTTCAGTGACTATTGGTCACTGAGATACAGCTTATTAGGGCGCACATTTATCAACGCGGTTGCATTATTTGCATGGACAGCAACAAGCGTGGAAGTGTCAAAAACATCTCAAATGATCAATTGTGGGCCAATTGGGAATGCATAACAACCCAAGATGTTGAGAAAAGGAAAGATAATGGGAATCAGCAGAAATGACAGAAACGGGACGTGAGAAAATAATCTCGAAGCATGGAACTCGTCATAATAACATGCGTAGAGCAATACGAAGAAGAAATTATTATATATGTATCAACGTAGATATTTACATACCTTTTCTTTTTCTACTTATTCTACTTCTTATATGACATAGGAAATATTTATTATCTTCATACTGCAATGTAGAGATAAAACATTTAGTTATAACAAGTGGAATATATCTGACAATTAATAAGGAGATTCCCGATCAGTTAATGGTAGACCTCCGATTCATTGATTCATTTTTCACCGGAGTAGTAAGGGAATTTGGAGAGACAGAGAATTTTCTGGTCGGTATCCTGGGAATGCACCTCCTTATAATAGTTAACATCGCAGTACGATACTGCTTGAAACTTGTCAGAACCATTGCATAGGAAACAAACGAGTAAAGGGAGAAGAGAACTGAAATGATAATTGGACATAATTGATTTCCTAAATCGTTACTAGCCTCCCGCCAGTGTTGAAAAAAAGATTTTCACTGCTGGATGATCAGCGAATGAAGGACAGAGATAAGTGACTGTTACAAAGAAACCTAAATCGTCATCGTTCTATTTACAGCCCAATACTCTACCTGCTGGGAAGAAGAAGAAAAGTATAGGAAACATTTGCATTTTGGATACAAGAGAAGAGAAACGGGACATCATTTGGTATGTTGTCGGAGACAAAGAAGAGCGAATCTTAATATTGACCTGAGACATTGTTGTAAGTAGTTCCATTCATACCTCATTCAACTGACAGAACATTATTCTAGTAAGCACGATCACTGCACAGATATAAGAAATGAAGAATAGCCCGTAAAGATAGCCGATGACCTCGAATTTTAATGAATCACGACTGTATTATGTACACGGTTACCCCTAATTGTCCATGTGAATTGGTGGAGAGAAATATCAGAGAATATTCAGAACGTAGAAAGGATATATATGGTGGCAGAGTAATGTCTCTCTATTGAGTGAGTTGATCTATAGGTACATATAAGAAAAGTAAACACCTGGACATGATTGATTGACAAGTAGATTACAAAAACGGAAGGAATGAGAAAGAGTGAGTAGACCCCAGTAATAATACAATTCTTTTCCAGATAACTTCGTTTTCTGAACCATTCAAGGGCACAATTGACTTGTCTGAAAGAATGAATGAATGTCATTTAACACGACAAAACTAACTTGATTCCATCAGTTGAGTCCAAGTAATGAGTGAATGTTGCAAGGACTGCTGACATTGCAAGATTGGCCATGTTGGCCACCCTGCAATACTCACGTTCAATATAAGCCATGTGAAACTTAAATTGTAAAAAAAATGCTGAAAAAAAATCCTGATTTCTGGCCACTTGGAAAATTGGCAAAACGTCTGTATGGTCATTTGGTGGAAAAACTTTCGACATGGTCACATAGCCGGACAAGTCTGTCGACTGGGTCACATAGC
>JACMIF010003934.1:0-13387 GCA_014805445.1 Diplogasteroides magnus | reverse complement strand
ATTATTTGAGAATTTCTTAACTTAGGCTACTTTAATAGTTGCTTTGAGACCAAAAATGTTTTAAATTCAACAAATTTTGCTTTTTTTGTATTTTGCTTCATTGTGGATCATTTTAAACGATTTATAGATCATTTTGAAGCTCTTTTCACGCAGATTTCGGTGCAACAAATGCCATTGAGTTACTTAGGCATAGAAGGCCAGAAATTTGACTTTTCAGATTTTTTTTAGAAAAACTGACAACCAGAATCCACTGAATCACTTAGGCCCTGCTAGTGGCTCTCGAACGAGACATATTTGTTTCAAAAACCTCGAGGCCTGTCCTGACCATTTCCATGTCAGGCAAATCGTTGCGGGACCAATTATATTCTGTTTGTGAAACTCACTTACGGCTTCTTTAATATTACACTACTTGGTTCCCTAAATATATGGGTACGTGAATTACTTGGCGCAAGTACTTGGGTGAGAGAGAGAGAAAGTACATTCGACTTGGGTTAACCCTAAGTACTATTAATAGACAGCATGCAAAGGGAAATGAGAGGGACTCGTCCCGGAAATTATCATGCAAATAGACCCAAGAATCGGGAACGACTTATGGACCGTTTTTCGTCTGTGCGATCCGGCGAGTCATTCTCGTTAATCATGGACAATCGTTCGGATGAGCGCACAGACAACAGCTAGCCCATAAGTACAGACCGTGAATTGACTCAGATATTGACAGCCGTTCATTTCTAGCCATCTAACTTCATTCATAGCAGTCGTCTCTCCCTTCGCAGAGACAACAGCTAGGAATGAAATTAGACGGCTGGAAATGAACGGCTGTCAATATCTGAGTCAATTCACGGTCTCTACCCATAAGTCGTTCCCCAGCCAAAAACTTGGGCCAAGCAACGCACGTACCCAAGATTCAAACACCCAATCGGCTTGGGGCCAAGTAACTTGTTTTTCAAAGCTTACCCTCTACGTTCGATAAACAACAGCTTTGAACAAAAACAATTTAAATTACTCTTGGTCGACCCAGCAGGTAAATACTGTATGCAAATAAGGATGTATAATTACAAACCAGCAGATCGAATGACATAGTGTAGCCCATGCATAATATTAGCTTGGAATGACTTGTATTAACTGGCAGAGTAATCCAATTAGGGTTGTCAGTTTGACTGCCGCATAATTCGTACAATTGACTGCGCACAATGTTTTGTGCGAAAGGCTTCGCACAGTCTGATTACGTAGGCAAGATTGTGCGCAGTCAATTGTACGAGATTTGGCCGGCACAGTCATTGTGCGAGCTCGCACAGTCTCGCACAGTGGAATGAGTTCGTACACTGTGCGAGTTCGCACAGTCATTGTGCGAGCCGCTCACTTTGAAATTTTCTATGCAATTTTGAAAGTAGTCGTCTAGTACGATGGGACAACTCGGTTTACGGCTTCTTTAATCAGTTGACAGGCGCTAATTGTAGGGCACAAGAGGAGGCGAGGGGCGAGCGGCTCGCACAATGACTGTGCGAAGTCATTCCATTGTGCGAGACTGTTCGAACTCGCACAGTGTACGAACTCATTCCACTGTGCGAGACTGTGCGAGCTCGCACAATGACTGTGCCGGCCAAATCTCGCACAATTGACTGCGCACAGTCTTGACTACGTAATCAGACTGTGCGAAGGGAAAGTAGTCGAATTGTGCGAATTCTCGCACAAGTAGTCAAACAGACAACCCTAAAATCAACTTACCAGTAATCAGGGACAATGCTCCCCCATGGATAATCCCCGGAACACATATATAATGTATATATAATGTATATTTATCGTGCAACTTGAGCTGGTGGTTGTATAACAGTGATTGTTGTAGAGGATCGTTTATTGCTTATTGCTTGGAAGCCCATGGCCTTCAGAACAAATCTGAAAAAAAATAGCTATAAAGTGACAAATGTATATGAATTAGGTTTCTAAATCGGCAGTAAAGTCTCTAAATCATTCGTCCGATTCCCTAGGAACGGCTGTCTCAACATTCGATAGACAGCAGCTCCAGAGCAGGGCGTTAAATTATGCCACCCCAATCAAAGTCATGTCTCCATTCGGTCAGAAAAAATTTCGCAATCGTTTTACAGACGAATTTCGTCATGGTGTTTGATCGATCATAACTTGCTTCAAACTCATCGTAGATGGTTGACAAAGAGCTCATTCTGCAGCAAATTTTATGCGGATAATTTGGTGTCCGAGGAGCGAGACCGAATCTCTAACGGCTACTGATAACAGGGGTCGGCATTGAATAATCAGTACTTTCATCAATTAAAAAAAATTTTGTCCACGCTAGTATAAATAATATTGGCTTGTCCACCCTAATAAATATCTCAAACTTTTGATATGGCGGCACGAAGGTGATAGTGATTATAGGGCTGAGCGCGGGTGGGAAAGAACCCATCTGCAAACAGAAAAAATAGCTCGTATAATGGAAATAAATTACAAGGAACATGACAGTCTCCATCTCTGGTCTTCTGAAGTATCCCATAATTATAGCGGTAAATAGCATCGCCGCTACCATGTAGAAAACCGGCAGCATCGCATGGGCAGTCAGAGCCTAAGTTTGCTTTTATTATACTCTAAACAATATGTTTTCCATTATAAACCTGAAATTCAGTCGGGGACATCTGGATACTAGGACTTCTAAATCGTTAGAACATTTTATCCGACAGAATTCGAATAATGATAAATTTACTTTAATACCGATTTAGAAACCCTGCTCCACATTTCGGCGTTCGTTGACTTCAAAAAAAAACTAACAAACTTGGGCTTTGTATAATAAAAATCGCCCCAGTCATAGTATTTTTCCTAAGACCAAAACCAACCATGATCAATGTCCTGTGCATTCTTCTGCTGTTCTCACTCATTCGACTTTTCGCCAAAATATTTTTCCATACTCACTGGGAAAAGGTCTGAGGCCGGGATGAAATTTGAACCAATGACTATGAGCGATGGATAGGAGTATGTTTGGAGAGTCGAAAAATAATAGTTAGAGATAGCATATTTGGGCCGTTTTCGAGAAAGAAATCCCCAAAGGCATGCAACTCGAATTTCGCTTGTTTTAAAAGTTAAGACCCAGTGAAATAAAAACCCATGGCTATAGGCAATGGATAGGAGTATGATAGGATTGTAGAATTTGAATAGTGAGAGTTTTTTATCACGACATATTTTGGAGAAAAAAATTCTGAATACTCTCAGTGAAAAACTAACATTTAAACAAGTTAAGTGAAAATCTCACGTATTCGGAATTTTCTTCTCCAAAATATGCCGTGATAAAATGCTTTCACCATTCAAATTCTACAATCCTATCATAATCCTATCCATTGCACGAAGTCATTGGTTCTTATTTCATTGGGTCCTCTCAGTAGAGTAACCTTAAAAACAAGCGAAATTCGAGTTGCATGCCTTTGGGATTTTTTTTTCTCGAAAATGGCCCATAGATGATATCTCTCAGTATTATTTTTCGACTCTCCCAACATACTCCTATCCATCGCACATAGTCATTGGTTGTAATTTCATCCCTGCCTTAAACCCTTTCCTAGTCAGACAAATGTTTGCTAATGATTATTTTGTTATCTAGGATGAAGGAAGGACAGGAGCGTTATGGACATTAGCGTCATAACGGTGAAATGGACAAAGTTGACGTAGGAAAAATCAACAGGTAATGATGGCGTATCTGGAAACTTCACCGTTGCGGCGCAAAGGACCATTGCGTTCTTGTTGTTCACTCGTTGTGGAAACGTCTGCTAGTTAACAAGCGAGACGGAAAGAAACCAATAGCAAGGAATTTGTCAATACGCAATAGGTAGACTACAGCAAAGAAGAATAGGATAGATGCGCCGTCTCTGCCGCTATTCTGACGCAAATAGCTGAAAGCACACACCTTTCTCCTTGTGGTGAGAATGAAGACATAAACAGGGAAGGTAATGGTTGCGATGAATATAGTCGTTCCCAATGTCCGCAGCTCCAGCATGTAACTGCCTGTAATTCAATAACTTGAAAGGCACTGTGAACTGGTCAGCATACGTCCTTATTTATGCCGGGGAATATAGGGAATAAAAAGGGTGTTCCAAAATTTTTGTCTCTTTTTTCGATTTTTTTTACAAATTCAAGGCAAATATTTTTATTACATTTTGGTTATGCACCACTTTTTTAGTAATGAATAGTCTACCTATAGGCCAAACGAAATAATCAATCTGTTCGATTTGGATAGAAGCGTTAGCATTCCAATATTTCGGATGAATTTTAAGACACGATAATTTTCAGCTCAAGGAAGGGCGGCGTCAGTTAGGCACACATACCCTGCTTTGCAGGGAAGATTAGTTACAGCCTGAGTAATGCATTAGTGACATTGACGGGGACCAGCTATCGAAAATTAGGGTAAATTTATGCGCGGACATGGCTGAAATATCTATTGAAGAAACTTGAAAATTTTGTGCCCTAAAAATAGCCATGAAAACAATTCTGAAATATATTACATTGAATGTTCGCATAAAGCACTATGACAGAAAAATATCGTTGTTTTTGAAAAGCAAGTAGAAATCTTAGAAAAAATCGTCGGCTTGTGAAGATGGAGGTTTTTGGTCACTGAAAGCCAGGTCCAAAATAGACTCAGCTGACAATTTAGTGATATATTTCATACCAAATGAACGGTAGCGAAAGAAAAAAATTCATTTTGTACGTAACGAACTGCTCTTCAAAATAACGGTATACTCTCGGATTGTTGGTAAAACTGGGCTCGCGTGAAGCAACGCAGTTAAGAGACATTATTTTTTCAGCTCAAGCTAAACTCAAGGTAGGCACCTGGTGGCAAACTTTCGAATTAAATTCTGATGTTTTTCCTAGAAGTAGGCACCCCCATGAACGTTCTGTCTCGATTTGGTCTGAAAAATTTCGCAATCGTTTTATAAATGAATTTCATCATGATGTTTGATCGATCACTACTCGCTTCAAACTCATCGTAGAGGGCTGGCTAAGGAAGTCATAAATGGAGATTATGGGTCATAATCTCTTGTGCATTCTCACCAGATATCACCAACTCGTCATAGTTATATTCCGGATAGTACTTGCTCAAATGCTCCAGAAGAGAGGATTTGTTCTCATGGACGGACGCATACGCCACCTGAACTATATGAAGTTGCACAGATTACATAGCCATGGTGCGTTAACAAAACCACTCATTGAACCGAAAAACGCGACCGCGAACGCGTCAGTTCAACAGGCCCTTGCTGGGTCAAAGTGATAACGCTGTTAAATTCGAGGCCGAAACAATTCATTTGAATCTTCCTCGCTAAACAAACAGCGGATATGGAAACACGTTGCGGTTCACGTGACGCGGTCGGTTCAGTGGAGCAATCTCATTTGAGTTATCTAGCCGCATTCGCACATTCTCCTGAGAAGAGCGAAAATAGTTCAAAAGAGGACTAATCTTGCACAGAAAATTATTGATTACCAGCTGAAAGAACGCCGGGCAGTACATCAGAAGAATAGACTTCCATAGAAAGGAGCGGGAGGGCGGCGATCGGTAGAGGACTGTGTACCTAGTGTGGTTCGCAGTTTGACTACATTATGGGATATGTTTCACAGGTGGTATATTTTCAAAAATATAAAATTGAAATGTCATCTATAAAGTAGTCAATTTGACAACCACAGTTGCCTAGGCAACTGACGTTTGTCCAGTGTTGTATTAATATGGCTACATATGTAGTTTGCTTACTTGATGCAGGGGCAGATAAGAGCAATTAAAATTCTATTTTCAATTTATAAAATTGGTTGTAACACAAACACTTGTAAAACATACCTGTACCAGAAGGAGAACGTAAGAAGGAACAATGATTGAGCAAGGGCATGCATTTGGAAAGAAAAGGCGAAGTGGCAGGCCCACCGAGATATATGTTTACAAGGTCCGTGAAAGATGAGCGCGATCATTGGAGGGTACGGAATGTTCCTAAAAGAGTTAATTAAACAGTACCATGAAAAAGTATGGACCCACTTCGCTTTTTGGCCATAACTTTTCTCAAAATGATGGAAATCACGTGAAAATTTTTTGGGAGTGACCAATTTATAATTGTTCAAAAATCTATAAAATCCGTGGACCGAAACCACGAGGCCATGGGGGCCGAACCTACTCGGTTATCCAAAGTTTTGGCATTTTGCACAGGTGTAAAAACGAAAACATTTGTGACCTCACGACAATGAACAAGTCCGTGATGTTTTCGACTAAGTCAGTGAAGGCGCAGATAAAGAGGATTATGAGTAAGTGGCGAAGGATGAGGGAGTACGCCGAATTACAGCGACCATCAGAACGACGTTGAAGAAGATTCCTGAATATTCCATGCCAATCAGGGTTTCGCAAACTATGTAAACTGCATTTCTCATTCGTCTTCTCTTTGGGAGCAATTGTCTCTTCGTTCGAAAGATAACTGCTCAGCGAGGATTAGACTAATGACAAATGAACTTTTCCGATCGCCACAGCAGCGATCGAGATATTTACTATGCGATAAATATGGATGAAAAATTATAAACCAGTACATCCGACGACATAGTGCATCCCATGCATAACATGCTCGGTTGTAGACATTTCACCTTAATGAGAACGTCAATCAGCGACGGTTGCGATAGGCTCTCTGGGGATTGAAAGCAAACGATATTATTTATTAGCAGGCAATAACATAATATACAAATTTATGAGGCGGAGAGAACAATGAGGATATAAGACTTGTTTACATTAATTTTCCAGTTGTAATTTGGGCATGTCGAGATAATGTGGGGGAGGGAGAGAGAACGCAGATTTAATATTAACAGTTGTGTCCTGAATGCCAAAAATCTAAATTGAGAAAATAAGGCAAAACAATTTATAAGAGTACAATGTTTCTGTGTTTATTATGCATCCTGGCTGAACTGTTTCTCAGAATCTCATTTTCCTATAAGTAGAGTACGAGAAATATGGACAATCACGCGTTTTGATCATATACGAAGAAATAGCACGAAAAACGAGAGAGACGCACAATAGGTCAAAAACACAACGTATGTACCGGGTATAACAGTTCGGGTTGGAAGCATAATATCAGAGTGGCATTTGTCTCACCGCAAGAATAGCAACGGTGCGAACAAGAAATGGAAATGGCGGAAGAAAATATGTTTGCCCCTACACTTTTTCGGGCTAGAAAAGAGGAATTCTTCGCCCAGAAGATGAGATAAGAACTTTTCCAGAATACGAAAAACACTATTTCTGCCAGGAAATTATATGTAAGGAAATTATGGAAATGAGTGATTCAAAACCGTTTTCGGCTAAAATTGCCCCGAAACGCTGCATGCCATTCTTCTTCTTATCATCAAAATCAGGTTGAATGACAAATTTGCGCATCACTTCAGTCAGAACTGTCTTGAACGAAGCGAAACGAGCACCGGCCTTATTTTGATGACAATATTTGTCTTTGAAAGTATTAGGTTGATGCATAAGTAACTAGCTATTTATTTGAACTATCATATCTTGACCGCAACGAATGGCATAACCAAGGGGCATGGACTGACACATGGTGGGGTCCTGCCCTGCTCCTAGCCGACTCCGCTCCACCTCCCTCTTCGCAGTGACTCCGGCGCGATTGTTCCAATTTGACAAATCCATGATTTTCGAACCTCCCTTTTGGATTTTTGGCCGCATTTTTCGTGAAGTTGATATAGAATCCAACTATCAACTGATTATTGAAGGCAAGTGAAAGCCCGACACGCCTGGGCGGCCGATTGCTCAAATAAATTTTTTTCACGGAGTTATGATCGAAAAACCAGCACTATCGAAAAAGTATCAAAATGCAGCTATCCACATGTGCTTCGCAGAATAAGCGTAGAATAGCTGGAGTATCAAAACTGTAGTTGGAGACCCGGATCGGACTTGAAATACGACTATAGTGGCCAAAAATGTGATTTTTGTGTATGCAAATTTTGGATCTTTTGACAAAATCGTTAATAACTTGGCTCAATCCGAACCTTTCAAGTTCAAAATTCATTGTTTTGATACTCCAGCTATTCTACGCTTATTCTGCGAAGCACATGTGGATAGCTGCATTTTGATTCTTTTTCGATAGTCCTGGTTTTTCGATCATAACTCCGTGAAAAAAATTTATTTGAGCAATCGGCCGCCCAGGCGTGTCGGGCTTTCACTTGCCTTCAATAATCACTTGATAGTTGGATTCTATATCAACTTCACGAAAAATGCGGCCAAAAATCCAAAAGGGAGGTCCGAAAATCATGGATTTGTCAAATTGGAACAATCGCGGCGGAGTTACTGCGGAGAGGGAGGGGGAGCGGAGTCGGCTAGGAGCAGGGCATGACCCCACCATGTGTCAGTCTATGCCCCTTGGTTATGCCATTCGTTGCGGTCAAGATATGATAGTTCAAATGAATAGCTAGTTACTTATGCATCAACCTAATATTAGGGTGTTCCACAAATAACGGACTTTTTTCTTACTTATAAAGTAGTTCTGTTTTTCATCATTGATCAGCATTCTCGCGCTTATTCATTGATAGTGTGCAACCATGGCGCAAAGTTCTTCAATCTGGCACGCCCACCGCCCATGCCTGCAAATAGCGGCTGAAACAGGCTCATCTAACCAAACCCCACGAAGTTACCTAACACGATCATCTATTTCATTGATTCCGCGATTGAAGAAGACTGAAGGCCACCCATGTCCAAGTAGTACAGGCAGTAGGTCCCGACGTGTGCTCTCGTACTACGGCTCATTTATGGTACAGTCTCTTCAACGAACGAAAATACAGCATGCCGAACAGGAGAGGTGGCGGACGAAGGAGTGAGGAAGAAGAAGATCGTTCTCGTTGCATTGACGTGGTATCCAGGCAGTAGTGCTGGTATTCTAGCGGCCGCAGCCAACACTTCCAAGACCACCATCCACCGGCACCTGATGAGGAGCGTACGGAAACCCACGGGCCTGATGCATAAAACATAACCTTTAGGGTGCTCAAAAGAGGTCTCGAAAGTTCACGTGCTGGAGCAACCTCTAATTCAATAACCCAAGCTGGGTTCCATCAAGTTGTGGCATGGAATGAATAAGGGACTCCTTTACTATAATCCACCGGACCAGCACCTGGCTAGCTAAATGTTTAACGATTCAACAGGTCGACGAAGAGGGTTTCCTTGGGAAGAAAGTCTTCATTCATTTGTGGTTATCTTGCCTTGAATTCTTCTACTATCGTCTACTTTCAAAGGGGTAAGTATGGCGATGGAGGTGTTCATCAAGAATGTAGGGAAAATGAACCGAAAGCTTCGCGCCCAAATTCCCCAGGCACGGAAAGATCAAAATCCTCGCTAACAGCGTCAAGCAAAATTGAGACATATTGACCCCGGTCAAGCTGCATGTGCTGTTAATCGAAATGGTCTATCTTCCCACATACTCTCCAGACACAAACCCATGCGACGGTAACTTGTTCTGATCCATGGCCTCTTTCTCCAAGGCAAGAAAATTCGCAAAGCTGAAAGGAATCACGAATTCGCTTGCTCGACGGATTCAGACTCGTCCCTCTGGCTTCTGGAGGAACGGAAACGAGAGTCTCGGAGAAAGATGGAGAAATGTGGTGGCTGTCCATCACGAGCAACAGTGAATCCAAGGGATCGTTGCAATTGTTGTTATTACTTGACGATAAAGTTCGAAAAAAAGTCCGTTAATTGTGGAACACCCTAATAGTAAGTTTACGCAATTTCTCGTTCCAATTCCAAATCAAGTGTAGATGGGTGTCCAGGTAGCTACGAAGGTTCTGGAATAATTCCGAATAGGTACATCATGCCTGGATGCATGCTCAACATGGAAAAGTTCCGTAGAGACGTCATCGTGACCTTACAGCGATGGTTAAACAACGGGCAGATTAAAATGCTGATCATATCATTTATAATGAAACCTTCGGAAATTTCCACATGTACAGCTGAGGAAATTGTAGATTAAAAAATAAGAAATTTAGTCCAACAGTCCATGTTTTCAGAATGCCGCTTTCGGGTAATTATAGACTGCTATTGATCATGTATCGAATAGGGCAATACGGTGGAACATGCAGTTGTCAGTTCAGAAGTCTTCCGTCGTGCATTTCGGTCCCTCGCGTAGTCGTGTCGCATATTCATTGTCTGGTAATATTCTTTCTGTTAATGATGTTGTACGTGATCTTGGCGTTCATATGACCTCTCAGTTGCATTTTAATAACTATATTTGTTTGATTGTAAAGAAGTCAACTAATCGAAGCAACAACATTCTTCGCTGTTTCAAAACAAATTCGCTTCTTCTTCTTACGCGCTCATTCATTACTTATGTCCGCCCCTTATTAGGAAGTTCGACTGGAATTAGGAATCCGACTACAATTGGTTTGACTCTTGTTGAGCATGTACAACGCGCATTCACAAGGCGCATCCTTTCTCGTGCTGGATTTCCACCCATGTCTTATTCCCAACGCCTCAATCTCCTGACTCTGGATACTCTTGAATATCGCCGTGCGTCTCGTGACTTAATTTTTTATCTTTAAATGCGTTCACGGATTTCTTAAAGGAGCCACAAATAACTCTTGTCTCTTTGTCATGGCTCCTCTCCAGGGACATATTTGAAGTATGCATAGCTTGAGATTAGAACTCCATTTTGATATTTATGGTAAACGCCGTAGTTCTCCCGCCTCTCGTTGTATTAATGTATGGAATAGTTTCCCCTCACACATTGTTCATGCACCTACCACATCAGTGTTCTCTAAGGGGATCGCAAGAAGATGTTCTATCTTGCCGCTCAAACACCAATCATCGAATCTAAATTAAGTAACGGTTTAATCCACTAGCGGAGGCAAAAAATAAACGAATGGAAAATAAAAGACAAGCGAATTTCGCACCGATTTGCTCACCTAAGGAAGCGACAACCCTTCCTGGCTTCATTGCTGCGGCGTCTTCTCAAAGTTTCTATTTAGAAGCGTCGCCGACGCTTTTCGCGCTAAAATACCTTCATTACCACATGTCGCATAAACTATGAGCATTCAAATAAACACACACATCGACAGGGCGTGCTAAATCTTTAGAAAATGTAAAAAGTCAACACTTTTTTTCGTTTTTTTTGCGACCGGCTTGGAAATGCGCCAAATTACCGTAACCCAGCATTCATGCGCATCATAATATTTGGCAGTTTGCCAAGACAGTCGCGAGAATTTTCATAAGTGTTGAATCTTTACATTTTTTAAAGATTTAGCACGCCCTTTCGATTTTGTGTTTATTTGAATGATCATAGTTTGTGCGACATGTGGTAATGAAGGTATTTTAGCGCGAAAAGCATCGGCGACGCTTCTAAAATGGAAACTTTGAGAAGACGCGGCAGCAATGAAGCCAGGAAGGGTTGTCGCTTCTTCAGATGAGCAAATCGGTGCGAAATTCGCTTGTCTTTTATTTTCAATTCGTTTATTTTTTGCATCCGCTAGTTGATTAAACCATTACTTAATTTAGATTCGATGATTGGTGTTTCAGCGGCAGGATAGAACAGCTTCTTGCGATTGCCAGCTTTTTAAATAAATGTATGATCCAATTTGTTTCAGATGAAGAGGGGCGATTGCGCTTTCGTCATCTTCTAACGTTACGGCCATTCCTTCCAAGTGGAGTAGGTCCAGGAAGCAGCAAAGAGGGTATCAACAGCCGTGAGTCAAAATGATTGTGTGCTTTTTTCAATTCGCAAGGAGGACTTTAAGGTTTGCGCGCAAGAAAAACAGTGTAGGATTGGAATGAGCGAACAAACAGGAAGAATCACTCCAAACACGCTTCTATAGGTAAGAAAGCCTTAGCAGTTTATTTTTGCTGTTTTGGGCATTTATTTTGTTATGAGAGTGGGAATGTAAGAGTGCACATAGCCTTGAATGTTTTATGGCGAAAACATCTGTTCTGCCTATTGGAGCAGAAATTATTTCGTTCTAAAAGGCGGACATCGCTCGCTTACATTCTCGCTTTCTGAGCCCTAGTTCTTATTCGTAAGTTGTTATGTGTGTATCGATTTCAGGTGCTTCTGTCGCGCACGAGTTGTTATGGACAAGGTTCAAATGGAGTGGCAGTCACATTTTGACGCTGAATGATCCCGACAACATCGCCAACATCGCTCCCGATACCAAACAGGTGAAAATGTTTCCTAGACCATAATGTTTGCAATAGATAAGTCATCATTTGAATCTTTAGTGTTGTATTGCACATTCACAAAAATAACTGTCACATTTTGTGGTGTTTCAATTTCAAAACTATCACCGCTTTATCCGTGCAGAGTTTGACGCAATGCTTGTGCCACATGCGCTCAACGGGGGCGCTGCGGACTATTATCTTTCACAGAGACGGGAACAGCCGCACCGTGTGGATTTCCACGCGTTGCGGCTGTTCCCGTCTCTCTCGACTGTGGGCGTACAACTGCGTTGCGCATTCATTCTGATTAAAAGACCTACTCCATTTATCTTTTTCTGGCGCGACTCTCTAAAAATTTTAAAAGTGGTGCCGTATATAAATGTATGCGCTGAACACGCGTGCGTGCAGAATCTGCTTATTCGACACAAATATTGCTCATACGTTATGGAGTTTGGTTCTTTAGCTTCTTCCACACATGTCGGTCGCCCAGAGCAGCTGCGACGCGTCCTTCATGTCGTCATAAAGGTACAATCCATTCTCTCCGTATCCATAGCATTAGTGCATATTTGCAGTTGCAACACGACCAGCAGTTTGCTTCTGACTATGCCACCGAGCGGTGCAGCTGCTCCACTGTGATTCGAGATTCGATTGTCCTTCACTCCATTCGCTGTCGCTTCCTATTTTATCTTTGTCCCCAATTTGGATTCCCCGAATTTTTCATTTGCTGTACTTAGTGTTACCCACTATCCTTCGCGTATTTACTTGTGTGTTCAACAATTCAAGCTTACAGTATCGATAATAAGTCTTTGAACACTCTGCTTTCTCAGATATCTCAGCGCTCAGTTTTCGAAAACTTCTGAAATTTTTCATGTATATACTAGACCACATGACTGATATTTGCTGAATATGACGACCCTGCATCTCGAGTGGCCGCTTCCCCATGGCAAAAAGTAGGTGTTTCGGCTGTTCAAAACTTCGCCATTTTGCCGTGAGGGGCCCAAAACAAAAAAGCCTATTTGCAAAGTTAGATAATCCCTCGAACTCTTAACCTGAAAATTTCAAGGGAAAAGGAAAAATGACTGGCGTGGCCGAAACTTATACTGGGGTGGTCCGCCAACTACCCTGAAAATTTCATGGACCTAGCTCTTTATCTGACGAAAATCGGTTTTTTAGTGCCTAATTTTTATGGTCACTGGCACTATGACGCCGACAATAGCTGACCTACCATATGTTATACATCTTATG
>JACMIF010003933.1:0-13388 GCA_014805445.1 Diplogasteroides magnus | reverse complement strand
GATTGACTCCTTTTTAGAGTGGGCATGGGAAAGGAAATTATCCCTGGTTTGAGTATTAGTAAATTGCAATTTGATTGGCCGAGGTCCTTCTGGATTTGGCTGCTTGTTTACAGGGTGTCTCTCATAGGTTATTTCACTTGAAAGCGAGGATTGGTCTGCACTTAGAAGGGAGGAAAGGGAGGAATCGGGGAGAGTGGCTTTGATAAGGTCAACTATCGATTTCTCGTCGTTGGTACGGGTCTCTTCGATATTTACGGTCTCGGGAAGGGCTACCCATACCGCACGAGTGCCTTTCTCTTTGATAGATTCACTTTTTGCAATTGTTTTAGTAACAGCAGCAGCCACTGCTGCATAAGACAAAGGGATTGAGGAGGAAGGCCCCTTCCCATTTTTGGATTTGAAGAGATGAGAGAAAGGAGTCTTTGCTCCCACTCTTGGTCATTTTCCATAATAATATTGATGAATGTCTGACTCACCTCCTTCAGTTCCTTGCGAACTGTCTGGAGGTCCTTTTGCAGGTCGAGTATGAGCGACTTAGCAGTTGGCTCATCGAGTGAATCCCAGTCATCCTCGCCATGTTTTTGTTTCTTCTTGCTGTTTTTTGGGGGCATGGCAATGGTTTAAAAGATAAAGATTTGAAATTGAAACAACGAATAAATAGCGATGTGAACGAGATGGTCAAATTGATAGAAGGCCCAGGCAAAGCCAGAGGTCAGGCAGAGAGCGAGAAAAGAGGTCACGTTCCTCGACCAAGAACAGAGTAAGAGTGGCGTGAACAGAGTAAGAGTGGATGAGTGGGTGAAAATGTCTTTTGTTGTATCACTTAGGAATCTACGACTGATGTGGTGTTATGAACAGCATTTTATGTACGCTGTGAAGCATAAGTGAAATTGCTCATCAGAGAGGGTCTATTTTCTCAGCAGCCGGACATATTCTTAAATGTAGCCCTATTTTCAGAGAGCCAACAGAAAATAGGGGTATATTTGTTAAAATGTGCGGCTGTTGTGAGAATACACCCCGCTCTTTAGCACAGAGTTTGTTCAGAGGGGATTGTTCAGTTTGTTCAGAGCACCGGTCTCGAATCCCCTGCTAGGAACTACCTCAGCAAATTTCCCCTCCTTAGCTCATGTCGCCATGGGAATGTACAAAGTGTTCTGTGAGAACAGTGAAATCGATAATGTGAGTGGTCATCGTTATTCATTGATTGCATTGTATTACGGTAGCTCTTATGAGGAAGAACGATTGACTAAGCGTATGAATATTTAACAACAATCAAAGAAAGGCAGCAGAAAGCATACTCAATGACATCAGTATCGTTTCTAAATCGATAATGAAGCGCATTTTTCACTTGTCTAATTTCCACGGAGCGGTTGTCTCTACGCGTCGATAGCCAACCGCTCCGAGTAGATTAGACTAATGAAAACGCATTATTACCGAGTTAGAAATGCTAGACAACAGTCTTGCATCCCTTAGGGATCAATGGTTCCGGGTGAAACTCTATAGATCCTAAAGTAACGAATTCTTGTATATTTCAGGCAGTCAAAGTGTTCGGTTCCTTCGACCTTTTGATGTATCTTGTGATGCTGCTGGCCTGTATCATGGCAATGTGGAGGTGGGCGTTTTTAAATAAGCGCAAGCAATAACGCAAACCGTGAGATATAAGGTGGTTACCTTACATCTATTTTGAACGTGGATGACGAATCGTCATTCCGTTTACACAATATTCAATACTTTAATAATGTCAGAAATGCATCAAGAATGTTCATCTGTTCTGCAGAAACTCGTTCAATTGCTAAACGGGTGAAGACAGCTACGCCATGACTTTTGCGCCATAATGGTCAAATTAACAAGGTTCTGGTTCTTTTCACGGCACAAGTGTCCAATTCAAGTTTTTGCCGCAAATTCCCATGGAACCACTGTCTTGCACCCTGGCAAACATCTGATAGTTTCATTCCTTGCAACGACAATATTACATTGCATTCAGAATGCGTCATCTTTCGTACACGGAGCACAGCAGAAATGAGCTCATAGACGAGATCCTCCTCTACTTGGAACTATTCGGAGAGCTACTATATTGTGCTGTCGAGATCGATGTATTCGTCACCAAGAGGGATGGTGAGAGTTTTTCATTTTATATTAATTGTAAGTAATGTATTTTGTTGGAATTCTTAGAGTTTCCTGCATCCTGCTGTCCACAACGAAATGACGGGGTGCGCTATGGTTGGCACGGGAAGGGAGAGGGAGGAAGAGGAGGAGGAAGAGAACACGGGAAGGGAGAGGGAGGAAGAGGAGGAGGAAGAGAAAGAAACGCTACTTTCGCCCACTCATCGAGATTTGGCCGTCTTTTTGGTTCGTTCTTATAATGTGGAGGAGGGGGAGAGTCCCTTTCAAGAATGGAACCGCCCCTCGATCCTTGAGAACGATTAGAGGCATCCCCCCTCCCTGTGATGTTGCGCCAGCTCTCGACCGTCCTCTTCCTCTTCACTGTCGCTCGGGAAGCGGAAGCTTGCGCGGCTACCGTGCCCTCTACCACGATAACAAGTAAGGAAGCTAACTGTGAGATTACCATCAGTGGGGTGTAAAGTTGGCAGTTTGATTAGGTTTTCGGATATGTTTCACAGCTCTTATAAATTAAATATATGTAGCCACGGTGAAACATATCCGAAAACCTAGTCAAACTGCCAACCATAGGGTGCGCACAGGAGACAAATGTCATTTTTATGAGTTTTGGATTGTGCGCAAGTGTCCTCACTCCGAAATGACAAACCATAAAAAAACATCATTATTCTGTAAATTCTTTCACATATTTTCAATTGGAGCCTGTAGTCGCAGCAATTGATGAAATATTCATACCAGATATAGTGAGGGTGAAACTTATATCGTTCAGGCTACGAAGCCATTCCCGCGTACGTCTTCGTCTCTGACATCATTCGACTCATTCAGTCTGCAGTACAAATGCAGTTCATTCTCTTCTCATTCGGGTTGGAATCGGGGAATTCAGTGGAACGATATATTCTATTTCTTCCCTGCACTAGTTTATTGTCTGACATTGCAATTTCCTATTGGTTGAGGAAAAAATTACATTAATTGTCTGTCGTCCGTGGCGATTCTTATATATTGAAGATGAAACCTATTATATTTTCTCCGATTGCTCAGATTAATGTTTATAAATCGGTATTAAAGTGCATTTTCTCATCCGTCTAATCGGATCGGAGCGGTGATCTACCGACCGCAGAGGTGATTGCTCCGCGGCAATTAGACGAATTAAAGGTGCACTTCACTACCGATTATGAAACTCTGATTCAGATGACAATTTAAATATACTTTCCTAGGCTGGTAAGGGTCGAAAAATTTCAGTTAATGATAGTGTATTGTCTTCAGATTACTGTCCAATCCTTTTCAAAAGGCAATGCCCGGGAAGCAATTCGTCACTTTTCTACTAGTCGCCAACATCACTCTCTTCCTGTTTTATGTGTACGAGGCAATGAAAAAGATTTTCTCTAGAGACTGTGAATCGCACATGAATGTGCATTCGTTCTCTCTCATTCTTCTCCGAGCGGTTGGCTATCAACTGAAAGAGACAACAGCACGGAGAAGAATACGACACTCCGATATGCGATTGATGTGCGATTCACAGTCCCTAGTTGGCCGAATGAAATTACTGGTGAAAGGCATGAACCATTACGCCATAATGATGCAAAGGACGTTTTCCAAGCCCGTGCCAAATCGTGGCTTTTGAATTTACTCTCAAAGCGAATACCGTACCATTCTGGATCATCAGCAGTGTTTATTGATTGAAAATTGATATATCGATTGAAATTACGGCATTTTTGACAGTAGTCAAACTGCAAGTCTTGTTTTTCGCTCGGTGCCAATTGTCCGCCCGCGAAACGCTGTACATGACTATAGAAATGCGTTAAAAATATATTTAACTAGTTAGGAGTGGCTTTTATCTAACAGGCTATATTTAGGGCTTCGGAAACGACAGTAAGGACCCGGGATACAATCTAATTATTCACGCGATCTCCCCGTTGGTCGTCTTCTACAGGTATTTTCTTCATTTCGCTAGTCCCAAATGAGACTATCGAAATGAAGACCAAATGTCTCTCAACTTATAGCAACTAGCCCAAAGTAGACTGCCTTTCGTGGTGTGTACTCGCTATTGGCGAGAACCACTGACAAGTCTTGTCGTTGGAGCTAAGTTGGATGGTTGGGCGACAATGGTTTGTATTGAGGGTTGTGGATTGACTGTGGTTGGTTGTTTGTACCTAACTCACAGATCCCCTTGTTCCCCCAAGATACGGTAGAAGACGGTGAGACGAGAGACGAGGTACACGACGAAGGATACGGTAGTTCGGTGAGGTGGCGACAATGCGAGACGGTAGACGAGGAGAGGTTTATCGGAGATAGAGACGATGGAATGATGAGGCAAATGAGGGGAGGGGGGCTTTTATAGGGGTGCGGACGTGGGGAATGAAGGGGAATGAAGGAAGGGGTCGATCTTGTGATGCTGTTGCACTGGTGACTTAGTCACGAACGAGACATGCAAAGGCGGCAATGCACGTGGACCTAAGATGCAGATCAACTTGTTTGATTGATTTGTTGGTCTTTTAGGTAGCGTAGCTACACTCCCACTCTACAAAAAGGCAAAGACTTGAATCCCTTGTTTTGATTGACTTGATGGTTTGTGTTGCTGGATGGTTTGAATTGACTTGATGGAGATTTGGAATTGATTGAGGTGGCGGCATACACACTCCCACCCCTGACAACGGTCTTGATTGAATTGATTGTATTGGGGGTCCTTTTGAATTGCATTGACGTTGAGAATTGTTGGTTTGTCTGATTTTTGACTGTTTATTTGATTGGTGATTGTTTTGAACGGATTGATTGTAGTTTTGGCTCTTGCCATTTTTTTGTTCAAGTTTTTCACGGGTGCCGACGTATTTTTCCTGTTAGAAAGAGAGGTTGTTTGATTTGTTGAAGATTGAAAGGTTTGTGTGGTTGCTGGTACATGATTGTCTGGATTGGTTTTATGTCCTATCGGTATATGACCAATAGTTGTCGGGATGAGCTTGAGACCACTTGGGAGATTGTAGATTTTGTTTGCTTTGATGATGTCGAAGGCGTAGTCGATGCCAAGGAGAATAGAGGGCGTCACTGTGTCCTGAATCAGTTTTTTCGGTATTGGTAACTTGAGTCTTCTTGTGTAGATGAATGCTTTGTCTCCTTTGGACAGGGGAAAGACATTGTGAAGGGGCACCGTGAGTGGACTGACCACTTTCACACATTGAACATTGAGAGGGCCATTATACGTGGATAATTGAAGATTCATTGTTTCGTACATCTGTGGGGCATTTGTTTGATTCAGCGCTCCTGAAAGGGTCATAGCTTGTGTGGATTTTGTGGATAGTTGTAATTGATCAGCGAGTGAGGCGTTAATGAGCGAGAGAGTCGATCCTGGATCAATGAGGACGTCAGCCAGAACTTTTCTTCCGGTGTCCGGATTCTCTGCCCACACACTTCCTACAATGAGATGTCCTTTGTCATTGTAGTTGTCATTTTGTTTGACTGCGTTTTGTAGCGTGTGTATTGAATTGTGACTCATCAATTGAGGAATTGATTTGGTTTGATTTGCAACTGGTACGGGGGGAATAAAAGCTATGGTACGTTGTTTCATCTGCCGAGAGCTTTGCATATTGTCCTTGAGATGATTGCTTGTTTGCATAATCATTGTTCATTTGAGGGAAATTGTGATCTGAGCGATTCATTTCGTCTTGTTTGTCTGCCGAGCGGTGGTCGGTTGCTTCTTCGAGAGAGCTTGGTGCATTGCTGTTTGTATCACATATCACATGAATATGTTGATTGTTATTATTGTGGAAAATGGAAGTGACATAGCTGGTACACATGGCGAGTTTTGGACCTACCTATGGATGCTCGCAAAGTGTACACTTCTTTATATTGTAATCATGAAACATATCTGAACTACTCTGTGAAAGTGCGATTTTGAGCTATTTTTCAAATTATTTCGAAGTAAACTAATTAAAATTGATTTTTAAAATCATTTTGGACATATTTTAACATGTTCCAACCGAAATATCGATGAAAACATTATGGTCACATTGACATTCAGATATGTTTCAAGAGTCCTTATTAAATTCGGATAATCAACTGAAGACATGGAATTTGTCAGTTCCGTTTTCCACAATAATAGCTGGATATCTTGAATTGTGTGCTTCAGCTCCGTCGCGGGAAGGAGGCCTGGGCGGTAATGACTGAGGTGTATTCAGCGTTGGACGAATCCTTTGAGGTGACTGAAATTGATTAGTCTCGAATTGTCTTTGTGTATTGTTCCATTGAGGTCTTGTTCGCAGAATAGGGCACATTGCTATGTGATGGTTCTCATGGCAGTAGAAACAGTCGGTTGAGCAATTGTGTAGTGCATTGTTTGATTCAAGGCAGTTTGTACAAAGGCCATTTTGTTTTGCCATTGTTATTCTGTCTTCACGAATTGAGTACGTGAGACATTTGTCGGAATAATGATGTTTGCCACAGAATTTGCATGTGGGGATCATTCACTCTGTTGGGAGGCCGTACGTAGTGGTGGTCGTTGTTTGTTTGAGGAACGAAATTGCTTGGATTGTTGGAAATGATTTTTTCAGGCTGGGATTGTTTGTAGTTTGTGGGTTTTCCCATGGATGCTTGTTGAATCCTTAAATGTTTCTCCAGAAGGTCGAGAATACACGAAGTCTTGTGCGATTCGTGAATTGTCTGCGTGAAGACTGCTTCTTGTGTCTTTTCCGCGAAAATCGAGATGATAGATTTTTGAAGCATAGAATTGTCCTCGACGGTCTCGATTTCTTGTATTTGACTGACTAAAACCCTGATATCGAGAAGAGCTTTCATTTGATTGTCAATTGAATTTGAGGGCATTGTGTAAGTTGTGATTTTTTTCAACAGCAGTCGTTTTGATTGATTGGATTGTTAAAGAGATTTTGTAGGAATTGAATGGCCTTTGGGTAATTGTTTGAACTTGGAACGAAAGAATCCAGAGCTGATGCAGCTTGTCCCGTGAGATGTTGTTTGAGTATTGCGAATTTTTCCACCACGAGATAATTCGTGTTGTCGTGAATGATTTCCTTGTAGAGACACCAGAAGGACAGCCATTCCTCAGGTTCTCCTGAGAATTTGGGAATTGGAATGTCCTTAACTCTGCGTGTGTAAGGAGCCTTGTCAATTGTATTGTCAGTCTTTGACTGAGTTGTGATTTGAGGCGGTAATGAATTCGCGGTGTGGTTTGTCTGTGTGGCCGAGAGTGTAGAAACGCGCGATTGTGAAGGGACTGTATGTCCATCACTGAAATTTGTTTGTTGGTATCTTGCTTCATGGCTGCGGAGATTGATTGATACTTTTTTTATGAGATTGTTTGTTCTGAATTCGATTGAGTGCGGAGTGTTTGCTGTGAGGTCGCTGGCGTTCGGTGGGTTGCACACTTCGTTGTTGTATGTGTCCGTTGAGAGTTGTTGTTCTGTGAAATCGTTGAGTTTGTTGATTTCATCATTGTAGCGTTTGTGAAGTTCGAGGAGGTCATCTCTTTCCACCTCCAGTAGTCCGGAAAGTCTGTTGTACTCAATTCTGCGATCCTAAGATGCAGATCAACTTGTTTGTCTGATTGATTTGTTGGTCTTTTAGGTAGCGTAGCTACACAACTCATTCCACTCCGGGAATCGCGGAAGCACTCCCAAACGCGACACTCTAGTATTGTGCTACCATGATTTTTGAATATGTTTCACGTACTCTATTAGATGTCAGAAATCGAATGAGGTCAATCCTGGTCTCTTTCACTAGATAGATAAAATATAATACTAAAAATTGCAGGTTCCACTCCACGGACTATCTAGCTGAGATCTGGAAACATGCGTACTCGAAAAAGGTATATTTTTTTTAATTTGGCAAAAGGCGATGTAGCATCACTGCTTATGACAACGGACAGATCTCATAAACTGGTGGTGAAACATAACTGAATTAACCGGGTTCTCTCTGGAATATGAAACTACTTCTTGACTCACTTTTATCTGTGCTCTCATTAGATAGGCCGTCTATGATGAGCGAGAGAGAATGCCTCACCAGTGCGCACGGGCGAAAAACGGCCCATAAGTCGATCCCTATTCTGGAACATTTTTTTTCGATTTTTCTAAGTGATTTTTTCTTTTCATTTTCGGGAAATTTCAAACAATAATAGTGTATTATCTTCAGATTACTGTCCAACCCAGTTCAAAAGGCAATGCCCGGAAAGCAATTCGTCACTTTTCTACTAGTCGCCAACATCACTATCTTCCTGTTTTACATGTACGAGGCAATGAAGAAGGTTGGATGAATGAAGTTTGGGCAAAAATGGGAAATAGAAAGAAGAAATGGATAGATGCGTCACGAGAAAACGGAAAATGATGATAATGCATTTGTACACTGGGATTTCCTAAGCTTGAATCTTATCGTTAAATAGAGAAATACGTAGCAGTTTTTTTTTCGATAAATGGCTTTTTTAGGGTTTCGGAAACGACAGCAAGGACCCGGGATACAATCTAATTATGCGCGCGATCTCGCCTTTGGTCGTCTTCTACAGGTAGTGTCTTCATTTTGCAGTTCCAAATGGGACCGCGGCTCAAATCATTCCACGCCTTGAATCCCGGGAGCACTCCCAAACGCGACACCTTAATATTTTACTGTGATGATTTTGAATATGTTTCACAATCTTTATTTGATGTCGAAAATCGAATTAGGTCAATATTGGTATCTTTTCGCCGTGCAGTTGGAATAAAATATTTAAAAATTGCAGATTCCATTCCACGGCATGTCTGGCTGAGATATGGAAACATGCGTACTCGAAAAAGGTTTATTATTTATCTAACAACGACCGGCTACAGTTCATTGCCAATGAGAACGGAATGTTCTCATAAACGGGTGGTGAAACACAACTGAAATGTCGAACCAAGTCAAAATTGGATTTATTCCATTTGTGTGCAAGTGTGGGAAACCTCCGTGCACTTCACTGTTGTGAAATCGAGTTTTGCCATTGGTGTATTGTTTCCGGTGAAAGTAGAAGAAAAACAGTACGCATTTCGGGCTGAGATCTGGAAACACGCGTACACGAAAAAGGTTTGTTCATTATTATTTGGTTACCGAATTAATCCGAATAATTGCTAATGACAACGGAATGATCTCATAAACTAGTGGTGAAACACAACTGAAATGTCGAAACAAGTCAAAATTGGATTTGTTTGATTATTCGCAGTGTGCAAGTATGGTAAACCCTCCGTGCACTTCACTGTTGTGGCATATTATTCGTGATATCTAATTTGATGTACCGACTTCGAAATCTCACTATCTATGTCATCCTGATCTACGTGTATGAGGCAATGAATAAGGTTGGATGAATTAAATTTTGGGCGAAAGGCGGGAATGCAATGGACAATTCCGCTATAATGGTGAAATGGACAGACGCGCCATGAGAAAACGGATAAATAATAATGATGCATCTGTCCACTTCACCATTAAGGCGCAATGTTCCATCTCCTATCTTTCATGGTAAAATTCTTATGTAGAGAAGTCAGTCGAAAACATCGATAAAAAGCATTGTTGAGATTTCCAAGACCTTTTAAACTTACAAGGGAAGGTCGCGAAGTGTCCTCGTGGTTTTTGATCCTACTATGTATTTTTCGAGAGCCCTAGATGAGTGAACAATAAAACCACCTTTAGCTAATTCCGTTGAATTTTTTATAAGAAGATATGGAATTAAAATACCGAAAAAAAGTGAAAAAATGCAATTTTTGGGATTTTCTACAGCGAGAAGCAGGCTTCGCTGAGGAACGGGCATACCCGCAATGGGGAGTACATAAGTAGTACATTGCACATGATTTTTACTAGACCTGCTGGTTAAGGCATAACTATGGGGCGAATTTTCAAAAATGTCACACTTTTGAAAATTCCCCCCAAATGTTATGCCTTAACCAGCATGCCTAGTAAAAATCATGTGCAATGTACTACTTAAGTACTCTCCATTGCGGGTATGCACGTCCATCAGTGAAGCCTGCTTCTCGCTGTAGAAAATCCCAAAAATTGCATTTTTTCACTTTTTTTGGTATTTTAATTCCATATCTTCTTATAAAAAATTCCACCTGATTAGGTGGTTTTATTGTTCACTCATCAAGGGCTCTCGAAAAATACATAGTAGGATCAAAAACCTCGAGGACACTTTGCGACCTTCCCTTGTTAGCGGTGACCTGATCAATGAGTGGATGTTTTTTGACTGATTAGTAAATAATTACATTTTGATAACAATATTTAGGTCTTCGGTAACGACAGCAAGGGCCCGGGATATAATCTAATTATGCACGCGATCTCGCCATTGGTCGTATTCTACAGGTATTGTCTTCATTTCTATAGTCCTTAAAGTGACCGCAACTCAAATCATTCCACGCCGGGAATCGCGGAAGCACTGCCAGACACCCTAACATTGTGCTACGATGATTTTTGAATATGTTTCACGTACTCTATTAGATACCGGGTGGGTGGGAAAATTTGTACTGGCGCAGATTCTCCAGCTTCTAGTCCGGTGATATGAAATTGCTGGCTTATGAATAGGATACCACGATAAAGTAGACAAGCAGTACTCAACTGTGGGATACTCCTTTATAGTATGGGGTCTCGAAGAGAATGCCTGTGGATGGTGGAAACGCTTCCAATGGAGTGTCTCACAACAATCTCTTTCATTAAATCGTCTACCACGTTGGTATACGGTATCGGACATTCGTGATAAGAGTGTCATGAGATAGAGCAGACCTCGGAGAACAGGAATATTCACATTTTGAAGCAAGTGTTTCCGGATTTGGTGACAAAGGTACGGTAGAATACTGTAGAGTGCAACTGGCCTGTCTGCAGCGCGATTTTGAAGATTCGTAAATTTCTCCCTCTAGGATACAAAGTGGATGGGACATGAATATGGTATTACGGTAAACTATAACTCTGTATGTGTACATTCTGACCCTCACACCTATCGTAGCTTAGCGCCTGGGATCACAGGAACTGCCCCAAGTGCACTGAAACGGGGTGAGATTCAAAAATCATCTTGTTTTCGGGCAGACTTCTGGGGTCTGCATGACTATTTATACGCTATCCGAAAATCTTAATTCTACGTATGCCTAAATACAACATGTCACATCTAACTGCCTCGTTTAGGCGCAGAAACACAAAACGATGTTCTTTGTTGCCGCTAAAGGCAGACTAGCAAGCGTGTGCTCATTGAATAGCTGACGATCAGACGCAGACACGTATAGACCCCTATTTTGGAAACTCTCAGTTGTCTTTAAAGTGCAAGCCTTCAACGTCCGAGAGTGCATGCCGAGGCGAGAGGAAGGGGGAGAGAGTGTGCAAAACGAGAGAGCTGCGAAACGACGAGAGAGATTTGGTTCAATTTCGCCGCCGGGAGAAAGTATGCGAAATGCCCGCGAATGACTGGGTGTGCCATGATGAACTCGACCAACTCTTCTGCGGATGTCCTGACAATGCTGGAGACAAGGTACGGTAGGAGGAGAGTCGAAATGTGTCAACTTGAGTGCACTCGGTCAGAAGAGGTACAATGACATGCATTGCAGATCTGGAGCGAGCAGGCACTCGCAGCGGCCATCAAGCCAGACCACGGGTGAGTTATTGTATTGTATATTAAGGTGCTTTCAGTAGGGGCAGGTCACGGGTCAGATGAGTGACAGACCACGGTAGTTGATTGATTGGTCTTGATTCAGGTACTCGCACGATCCGGATCATATCCAGTGGCTGCTGAGAATGCTGGCGTCATTTGACAAGGATGAACAGCGTCGATTCGTTCAATTCGTTACGGGTTCACCTCGATTGCCTGTTGGAGGATTCCGTTCCCTCAATCCGCCACTAACTGTGAGTAGTTGTGATGTTTAGCGCCAACAGCTTCTGATAAGCAGTACAAGTCTGAAGTCCTTATTCTTCTCCAGGTCGTCCGTAAGAGCAGTGCGTACAACAGCAGCAACGAGGAACTTCCATCGGCCATGACATGCTACAACTACCTCAAGGTACGTCGAACTCGCAGCGGGTTTAGGAGTAGCTGTGATTAGGCAGTTTGTTTGCGAGATCGATTATGTTTCACAGGTACCATATATCGGACGCTTTCCTGTAACATAACCAATCTCGCATACAAACTGTCAACACTACTATGGATGTTGAATTCTGAGGTAAAATTGAGTCATGTTTCAGGTTCCGCCATACTCTTCATACAAGGTCTCCGTGAGCGATTCTCTGTGGCTCTTCGATTCGTCACGTCATTCCATCTCACCTAATCTACCGTACTCGGAGACATTCCATCAAGGAATCACACTATCCCAGTCTTTTCCAATTTTCATTGTACTTGATAAAGCGATAATCACTGAAGATGCAATGTTATTGGTTCATATACATTATTGTTCGAATTGCTGAACATGAGAGACTTGTCAATAGTTGATGTACATACCTATGTATGAATATTCAGTCCCTTTTAATACCCTTCCCTGATCTCTTTCGATCATTCATTTTATGTATCTTGTATGCATAGTGCTCATACCACCAGTTTATGCTCTGTATGTTTTATGACTCCGATATTCTTGGTATACCGTACCTCCACTATCTCCTATCTCTCATCTTCCCATTTCCACTCGGGTAACCATCTCTCGTGTGTCTCCTCCTTTCTATGTACAGTAATCTGATGCTAATCTGTCTTATACGGTCCATTGTAAGCTATTTTTTATCCTAATTACTTCCTTTCCCTCTTCCTCTCGGGTCTAGAAATGCCTGAATATATATAAGTCCGTTCGACTAAGAGTCGACAACTTTTTGCCTAATTTGGCCAAGTTGCAATGAAATAATATTTTCCTTTCAGATTTCCATCAAATGTGCCCAAAGGGGTCCCAATGACCTCTGAGAAATCTGGACGCTCAATTTTGTCATTGAGCTGAGATACGATTTTCCAAATTTCACTGATTTTGAACACATGACGTACTGGCCTTAACACATTTGTGTTGATATTTCGCTTCATAGTGCAGATTTTAAAAAATGGTTTTTACCATTCGCTCGGTTTCAACGAGACGATGAAGATTTGCTATCTGGAAGACGACCTTACTGTAAAAGTGTTCGAGTTATGATGGACTCCCAGAAAACCTTCAGGTAGCCACAGCATCCGACCCGGGCATTTTCCCGCCCCGAGACCAAAAAAACCACAAAGAGCATCAAATTCTGAACAAAATGATATGCTAACGGAAAAAATAGCCTCCATCCGAAGCACATTTGACCCACTATTTCCATTTTCAATGCCGAACGAAGAAAAATTGCGATCA